>JANAVB010016195.1:7216496-7346672 GCA_029216955.1 Iris pallida
TCCTCCACAGCAGTGCATAGGCCACCATATTCAACTTTCCATAGTGCTTCACCGGTTCATCAACATGTGAACTGGCTTGATCGATCTCATTGGCCTAGTGGTGGCTAAGGAATCTTGTTGTTGGTGCTGCTCTTTCTCTGGTTATTGTTCATGTGTATCTTGATGAACATCTTCAAAATTTCTACCTCATCTGACGCATCCTTAGACGACCCAAGCTCAACAGTTTTAGATTTGCTAGATACACCACCATCTTGATCGGACTCACTCTTCTTGTTTGAAGCCAACACCGAAGACTCATCAAATGTGACATTCCTGTTGATCAAGAATTTCTTATCCTCCAAGCAGTACAAACGGTATCCCTTCACTCCTTGTGCATATCCCAAGAATATGACTTTCTTGGCTCTTGGATCCAACTTACCCACATTAACAAGATAGTAAGCTTTGCATCCAAACATGTGCAATGTGTTGTACTTTGCTAGTTAGTCGGTCATCTCCCATATAGAGTCTTACAGTCTATAGCCGGAGTCGGTGATCTATTAACTAAGTATCGCGTTATGTGTAATCCGCCCACCATTCCTTTCCCTAGCATTGGAGAACATACATCTTGCTTTCTCAAGCAAGGTTCGATTCATCCTCTCTGCTAACCCATTCTGCTGCTGCATGTTCATGATAGTCCAATATCACATGATACCTTCTTGTGCACAGAAGAAATCCTTGGAAGGTCCATTGGTATATTTAGTCAACCATTATCTGACCTCAATGTCTTAATCTTTTTGTCTTCTGTTCTCTAATATCGCTTTTCACTACTTAAACTTTTCAAACACTTGGTCATTAGTTTTGGTAAAATACAACCAAACATAATGTATATAATCATCAATAAAAGTAACATAGTATCTTGCTCCCTTCTTAGAAGGAATCCTGCTAGGTCCCATTGCATCTGTATGCATATAGTTTAGACAAGGTAAAAATATAGTACCAAAATGATATCGTCATAATTAAATTCTAAAATAAAATTGTGACTTAAGTCTAATAAGAAATCGTTTATGCATAACTATCGCGACTACGACTAAAATTCAAATCATTTAAACACATTAGTAAAAATGTGGTCAAAATTGTTTAGGCTTGATATAATCACAACTATTAGGGTCATAAGTGCTAAAACACGATAACTATAATTTGATACGACTAAGTATAAACAAGAAAATTTGAAAATTTAGCTATCAAAATATGGAACCATTAACAAAGTACATGCAATATATAAAGTCAAACCATGAAAGAGATTGGGCTAATAGGTGTTGAAAGAAAGGTCCTAATAAGTTTCTAAGATAAGTCAAGGAAAATTCTATAAATAATTTCTGAAAAATAGAATTAACCGCTAAGATTTCAAATAAGGTCAAGATCAAGATAATTTCTGATAAGGTTGTCAATGACGATAAGAGATAAAACATGGTTTATAACACGGATATAGTCTCAATAGTATCCAGAAACCATACATATTAGAAATCACTTTGCCTAGAGTTCATGTCCCACCAGTGTAGTATACATTGGCTGCAGTGAACCTTTGACTCCATGACCCAAATAGTGATAGATTACCGAATCTTCTATCAACTTTATCTAATATTGGAACAACTCAAGAGATCAGATATTTAGGATATAGTCTTAAGAATATCGAAAACCTATGAATACCTGAAATTACTTCGACTTAAAGCCCATGCCTCGCTAGTGCGCATCTGGCTGCAGTGGACCCACAGTCTCCATAATCCAGATAAATGACTGCAGTACGCATTGCCATGCCATAATAGGTGGTCAAATATTTTCTTACCCATAAGAATTCCAAAAGAGTTTATAAAAATTCAAACGAGTCCTAATCATGATAGAAAGTGAAGTAAGTATCTGTTCTTTAGAAAATAAAGAGATGTATCAGTGCAGTATCTGTCATGTAGATATTAGGTCTTTGAGAATCAAGGGGTCAATTATCAGAAGAGAAAAATAAGTCGATGAACTTCTGGAAGATCCCCATCAGCTGAGTGCCATCAATAGTGATTATTTGAGGAAGCAGATGAGGCGGTGGAAGTTCTGGTGCTTCAAGTGCAGGGGTTCAGTGGTTCCGGCATTCCTATATGCACCATCATGTAATATAAAAAATAAACGGTTGATTGCTATGTCCTTGAAAAATAAGCAACATATTAATAATAATAAGTATAACCTGACTTAGTAATAATCATAACCATTTTTTCCGATTTCCTATGCTGTGATGAGTTTTCCTTAGTCTAACAGTTCCCTAACAGTACCCTATAGCCTAAGTACCATTAGAATGAGACCTGCATGGGCCCACTAAAAACGTGTCACGATCCGCTCTCGAATAATCGGATATGAGTTGGACACGCCGGCCTTCGTTGGTAGACACAACGAAGTAACTTTTACAAGTCTAAGAAAAACTTTAAGTGATAAGATAAAATAAATATCACGGCATCTATAACGTCCCCGAGAGTTACTACAATACTAGTCATTATTCTATATTTAAAAGATAATAATACCAGAGTCAAATCCGGTAGCAAGACTAAAGGATACAACTATGAAATCCTCATTATACAATATCCAGAAGTAAAGTCTCTAAATAAATCTAAAAAATAAACTAATGCTAGATCTCTACAACTCCTATGTCCGGAATCATGATGTCATCATGCCTAGCTATGGCCTCAAGCTCTATCTCATGAGATTGGACAATATCCTCAAGTTAACCTGCAATATATCCAGTCAGGAGTGGAGCAAAGTACAATCTATAATAATAAAACAAGTACAACATGTGAACAAGGAAAGACAATGAACATGATGAACATGAAACTGTAAATGCATAATCTAAATTGAATATGAAACATGTAGCAAAAGATCCTAACATGTGATTTCAAATAGCTACTAGAATATGTGACCGGCTGGGGTAAGCACATGAATAAGCACAAGTAATGGTACGGCTTAGAATCCAACGTGCACGATGTGAGACCTAAGCTATCAACGGGAATCCTAGGTAGGCTTTGGTCACATATCTGTATTATTTTCCCTCCCCCAGATACAAGTAAAGATCATGAACCAGAGATATAGACCATGTCGTGTAACAGTGTGTCAATATGAAATGAACATGACATGAAGTAAATGAGTCAAAATCATAGAAGTACTTGCCTTGCTCTGGAAGATCGAGAATAGGGAGAAAGTAATCTCTATGTCCACCTAAATTAGGTACAAGTTGGTTAGGTTCTAAATAAGAACAATTGACTTAATATTGCTAACAAGCTAACTATCTATAACTCGCTAATCAGCTAAATACTTAATTAATTATAACTAAATACTGCTAGCTATACACTATGATAGTAATAAATAGATATATATATATTAGGGTATATACAAATATATGTACAGAATCCCTAACAATTAAAATATGGCTACTAATTTACTAATTAGTATATGTATATAGATAACAATTAACAAGAAAATAACTTTTAATTATTTAAAATAGTATTTAGGTCCAAAATTTACTAGAAGACTCTATATGGTATAATACTAATTAATTTATAATAGTCAACTAATCAAGAAATATTTTTTTAAATAATATTAGGTGATAACACTATATAGACATTTTAGAATATCAACTACTAAAATTTACTAAGGCATGAATAATAATTATATCAAATAAAACAATGCAAATCCTATCCCACATGTCCATAGCCCAGACCCCAATCTTGTATACTGGCTCTACCTATTATTTATTTTATTCCCTTATTTCTCCTCAGGTCATCCCGACCTACAAGGGCCCAAAGCTCAGAGCCCAACTCTAGTCAGCCCATATTTTATTCTTCCTATTTGTAAGCCTCACAGCCCATCAGATATGTAAACTCACCGGCCCATCTAAACCTTATTGCATAATGCTAACTCTCATTCTCTTCTAAAACTAACATTCCAGAACACCCTGGTCCATACTAATGTATCACAACCCGGCCCATAGGTCAACCCAACCCTAACATATAACCTATCTTTTCTTCTCTCCTCTCTCTTCATTTTCAGTGCCACACTTCTAACCTCTCTTCTTCTCCACTGCTACTAGCCGAAACCCTAACCCTAGATATTTGTTCTCTCCATCACTCCCTTCATCTTCCCAAAGCTACTCTCTCTAGAACCCTAACCCTAGCTCCCATTTCTTTACTCCAACAACCTTAATTTACTTTTCTTCAACCCTAGCCTCCATTCTCCTCTTTCTCCAGTAGCCAAAACCCTAAAATTCTCTATACTTACTTTCCTTCATTCTCTTCCTTCTCAAGCCCCCACCAAACGAAGCCCTAAGTCATCATCATCTTTCTCTCACTCCTCCTTGGTTACAAACCCTAGCTGAAATCCAAACTCCCACTTCTTCACTTACTCCACCACACCCAACAAACCTAGTCACAAAAAAGAAAGAACACGAAGAAGAAAAAGGACGAGAAGATGAAAAGAACGGCTTACCTCGATGGCTGGGCTAGGCGGAGACGCTGCTGGCTCGGCGTGTCTCGTCGAAGGCGGCTTCTGGAGGAAAGGATCTCGACGACGGTGGAGGAAACGGTTCCCTCAACGACTGAGCGGTCAGATCTGGTCGCTTTGGCTTGATTCATGAGGGAATGGCACGATTTGCGAGGAGCCAAACTGTTCTTGAAGGGGCGTGCTGGAATCGAGGAGCCATCTCGTTCTTCGAAGGGTCAATGCGGTCTACGAGATATGACACTACAATTGAGGTGGCAGGTAAGCTCCGTTGATGCGGATCTAAGCTCAGTCTTTGGTTGCGTGGCGTGGCGGTGATGTTGTCGAGTTGCGGTAGTCGACGGCGAGAGGCTCGTCTTCTCCGGTGTCTCGGCTCCGACGCAACAACAACGGCATTTCGTGTGGCTAAATCAGCTATGTGACGATGTCGCACGTCTAGTGCTGCTCCGATGAAATCGCGGCAAAGTCCGACGAGAATCACGGTGGCGCGCAGCTGCGATCGGCCATGGTAGCGACAACAGTGGAGAAACAGAAGGTGTCAGTGTATTGTGTGTCAAAAAATTAATATTAAAATAAATACTGGGAACTCCTCCAATATTTATTATAAAATATTAGAGTGTTCCCAAGTCAAATCCAGTGGCAGTCCTATGTAATTTGTAATAGATCTAGGGTAATTAGTAAAAATAATAACTAACTGCTAACTGACTAACTAACCCACTAACTAATTACAGTAATTAGTCAGCTGCTAATTAGGATTAATCTTGAATTAAGTAAACAGCCCTAAGCTCTTTCCTAGAACTTGTAGGCTAAAGCCCATAATCCAAAGTCCAAGGCTTTGGTAGGCTTAATAGAAATCTACTAGTTAAAATAAATCCAGCCATAAATATTAATTAGATTTAATCATTAGAATTATTCGTCATTAATAATAACCACAATTTATTAAAATAAATTCCTAATTAATCATTAATAATAAAATCAAGATTAATCAATTAAAGCTAACTAAAACAGAGTTAATTAATAGTATTAATAATCAAGATTAATCAATAACCAGAAGTAATAATTAAAAAACAATTAAAATAGAATTAATTGTCTAAAAAATCAGACCTATTATCCAAAACCAAGTTTTTATTAATAATAATACTTTTCAAAAAATAGAAAATTCAAAGTTTACAAAAATGGACTTACGAAGTTACAAATCTACCCACCTTAGAAAAATTTCGTCCTCAAAATATCAAATAGCTGATACATACAAATAAGAATAATCAAATACAAAATTTTGAAAATGATTAAAATTGATTAATATATATGAATTTAAGTACAACTAGTAGAATCAAGATAATCTAGAAGTGATCAAAGTTTAAAATTTAGACATGGTAAAAATATAGTACCAAAATGATATCGTCATAATTAAATTCTAAAATATAATTGTGACTTAAGTCTAATAAGAAATCATTTTGGCATAACTATTGTGACTACGACTAAAATTCAAATCATTTAAACACGATTAGTAAAAATATGATCAAAATTGTTTAGGCTTGATATAATCACAACTAATAGGGTCATAAGTGCTAAAATACGATAACTATAGTAATGATACGATTAAGAATAAAATAAAGAATTTTTGAAAATTTAGCTATCAAAATATGGATATAACAAAATACATGCAATATACTAAAGTCAAACCATGAAAGAGATTGGACTAATAGGTATTGAAAGAAATATCCTAATAAGTTTCTAAGATAAATCAAGGAAAATTATAAATAATTTTTGAAAAATAGAATCAACCGCTAAGATTTCAAATAAGGTCAATATAAAATAATTTTTGATAAGGTTGTCAATGACAATAAGAGATCAATATTGTATATAACACTGATATAGTCTCAATAGTATCCGAAAACTATATATCAGAAATCACTTTGCCTAGAGTTCATTCCCACCAATGTAGTGTACATCTGGCTGCAGTGAACCTTTAGCTCACTGACCGAAATAGTGATAGATTACCGAATCTTCTATCAACTTTATCCAATATTGATGGAACTCAGAGATCAGATATTTAGGATATAGTCTCAAGAATATTCGAAAACCTATGAATACCTAAAATTACTTCAACTTAGAGCCCATGCCTCGCCAGTGTGCATCTGGCTGCAGTAGACCCACAATATCCGTAATCCAGATAAATGACTGCAGTGCACATCTACCATGCCATAATAGGTCGTCAAATATTTTCTCAAGTTTATCCATAGGAATTCCAAAAGACTTTATGAAAATTCAAATGAGTTCTAAAAGTCCTAATCCTGATAGAAAGTGAAGTAAGTATCTGTTCTTTAGAAAACAAAGAGGTGTATCAGTGCAATATTGTCCTATAGATATTAGGTCTTTGAGAATCAAGGGGTCAATTATCAGAAGAGAAAAATAAAGTCGATGAACTTCTGGAAGATCTCCATCAGCTGAGTGCCATCAATAGTGATTATTTAAGGAAGTGGAGGAGGCGGTGGAAGCTCTGGTGCTTCAAGTGTAGGGGATTCAGTGGTTCAGGTATTCCGTGTATGAACCATCATGTAATAAAAAAAAGCGATTGATTGCTATGTCCTAGAAAATAATAAACAACCTAGTAATAATAATAAGTATAACCAGACTTAGTAATAATAATAATAATTACAATTTCCCCGATTTCCTATACTATGATAAGTTTTCCTTAGTCTAACAGGTTCCCTAATAGTACTCTATAGCCTAAGTACCATTAGGATGAGACCTGTATGGGCCACCACTAAAAACGTGTCATGACCCGCTCCAGATAATCAGATATGAGTCACATACCCGCCTTCGTTGATAGACACAACAGAGTAAGTTGTACAAGTCAAAGGAAAACTTCAAGTGATAAGATAAAATAAAACATCACAGCATCTATAACGTTCCCGAGAGTTACTACAATACTAGTCAATATTACATATTTAAAGAATAATAATACCGGAGACCAATCTGGTAGCAAGACTGAAAGAGACAACTATGAAATCCTCATTATACAATATCTGGAAGTAAAATCTCTAAATAAATCTAAGAAATAAACTAAGGCTAGATCTGTGCAACTCCTATGTCTGAAGCATAATTTCATCATTCTCAGCTATGTCCTCAAGCTTTATCTCATGAGATTAGACAATATCCTCAAGTTCACCCACATAATCCAGTCAGGAGCGAGCAAAGTACAATCTATAATAATAAAACAAGTACAACATGTGAACAAAAAACAATGAACAGTAACATGAAACTGTAAATGCATAATCTAAATTAATATAAAATAGGTAGCAAAAGAACCTGACATGTGATTTGTAATAGCTACTACAATATGTGATCGGCTGAGGTAAGCACATGAATAAGCACAAGTAATGGTACGACTTATAATCCAACATGCACGATGTAGACCTAAGCTATCGACATGAATCCTATGTTGGACTTTGGTCACATATCTGTAGTATTTCCCTCCCCCAGATACAAGTAAAGATCATGAACTAGATAATAGACCATGTCGTGTAACAGTGTGTCCAATATGAAAAGAACATGACATGAAGTAAATGGTCAAAATCATAGAAGTACTTGTCTTGCTCTGGAAGATTGTCTGTCCACCGAAATTAGGTACAAGTTGGTTAGGTTTTAAATAAGAACAATTGACTTAATATTGCTACAAGCTAACTATCTATTACTCACTAATTAGCTAAATACTTAATTAATTATAACTAAATACTTCTACCTATATACATATGCTAGTAATAAATAGAATATATAGATTAGGGTATATATAGAAAATTTGTACCGAATCCCTAACAATTAAAAATATGGCTACTAATTTACTAATTAGTATATGTATATAGATAACAATTAACAAGAAAATAACTTTATATTATTTAAAAATAGTATTTAGGTCCAAAATTTAGTAGCAGACCATATATGGTATAATACTAATTAATTTATAATAGTCAACTAATCAAGAAATATTATTTTTAAATAATATTAGGTAATAACACTATATAGACATTTTAGAATATCAAATACTAAAATTTACTACGGAATGAATAATAATTATATCAAATAAAATAGTGCAAATCCCATCCCACAGGTCCATAGCCCAGACCCAATCTTGTATACTGTCATCCCATTACTTATTTTATTCCTTATTTATACTCTGGTTAGCCCGACCTACAAGGGCCCAAAGCTCAGAGCCCAACTCTAGTCAGCCCATATTTATTCTTCCTGTTTACAAGCCTTACAGCACATCAGATATGTAAACTTACCGGCCCATCTAAACCTTATTTCATAAAGCTAACTCTCTTTTTCTTCTAAAACTAACAGTCCAGAACACCCTGGCCCATACTAATGTATCCCAACCTGGCCCACAAGTCAACCAACCATAACATATAACCTATCTTTTCTTCTCTCTTTTCACTCATTTCAATGTCGCACTCCTAACTCTCTTCTTCTCCATGCTACTAGCCGAAACCCTAACCCTAGATATTTGTTTCTTCCCCATCACTCCCTTCATCTTCCCTACTCCTCTAGAACCCTAACCCTAGCTCCTATTTCTTCACTCCAGTGACCCTAATTTACTTTTCTTCAACCCCAACCACCTCCTCTAGAACCCTAAACCTAGCTCCTATTTCTTCACTCCAGCGACCCTAATTTACTTTTCTTCAACCCCAACCACCATTCTCCTCTCCCTCCAGTGGTCGAAACCCTAAAATTCCTCTACACTTACTTTCCTTCATTCTCTTCCTTCTTAATCCCCCACCAAATGAAGCCCTAAGTCAATATCATCTTCCTTTCACTCCTCCTTGGTTACAAACCCTAGCTGACCCAAACTCCTACTTCTTCACTTACTCTACCACACCCAAAACCCTAGTCACGAAAAAGAGAAGAAACGAAAAAAGGGACAGAAGTTGAAAAGAATGGCTCACCTCGATGGCTTGGCTAGACGGAGATGCTGCTGGCTCGACGGCGTCTCGTCAAAGACGGCTTCTGGCGACAAGGATCTCGATGATAGTGAGAGGAAATGGCTCATTCGACGACTGAGCGATCAGATCTGGTTGCGGCTCGATTCACGAGGGAATGGCACGATCTGCGAGGAGCCAATACTGTTCTCGAAGGGGCGATGCTAGAATCGAGGAGCCGGCTCATTCTTTGAAGGATCGGTGCAATCTACAAGATACAATACTACATCAAGGTGGTGGGTCAGCTCCGCTGATGCGATCTGAGCTCGATCTTTGGTAGCGTGGCATGGTAGTGATGTTGTTGAGTTGCGGTGGTCGACGGCAAGAGGCTCGTCTTCTCGGTGGTTCGACTCCGATGCAACAACAATAATGATCTCGTGTGGCTAAATCGGCTCTATGACGACGCGACGACATCTGGTGACGTTCCGACGAACTCGCGGCAAGTTCGACGAGAATCATGGTGGCGCACGACACAATCGGCCATGGCAGCGATAGTGTAGTGGAGAACAGTGGGTGTCAGTATCGTCAGTGTATGTGTGTCAAAAATATAATATTAAAATAATAATTGGAGAACTCCCCAATATTTATAATAAATATTAGAGTGTTCCCCAAATCAAGTCCAGTAGCAGTCCTATGTAATTTGTAATAGATCTAGGGTCATTAGTGAAAAATAATAACTAACTGCTAACTAATTACAGTAATTAGTTAGCTGCTAATTAAGGTTAATCTAAATTAAGTAAACATCCCTAAGATCTTTCCTAGAACTTGCAGCCTAAAGCCCACAATCCAAAGCCCAAGGCTTTGGTAGGCTTAATAGAAATCCACTAGTAAAATAATCCAGCCATAAATAATAATTAAATTATCATTAGAAATTCATTATTAATAAACCACAGTTTATTAAAATAAATTTTAAATTAATTATTAATAATAAAATCAGGATTAATCAATTAAAATTAAAACCGAGTTAATTAATAATATTAATAATCAAGATTAACAATAACTAAAATTAGTAATAGTTTAAAAACAATTAAAACAAAATTAATTGTCTTAAAAATTAGACCTATTATCCAAAACCAAGTTTTTAATAATAATAATACTTTTCCAAAAATAGAAAATTTAAAGTTTACAAAAATGGACTTAGGGAGTTACATATATTGATGGTCACCTTGTACTACACCATAAACATAATGCTCACAAAAATCTATATTTGGCTTCTTCACGTTTTTTAGTACCACTGTTTGCTCAGTTAGGACAACTCTTTCTCACTCATATGTCCAAGCCGCATGTCAAAGATACGTGCTATCAGACGAATCATATGTACTAACTTCTAAAGTTTCACTCACAGTACTTCCCAATAAATAAAGGTTGCCATATCGGTGACCATTCATTTCCACCAAAGAACTAAGGACAACCCACAAGACTCCACCCTCAGCAATAAGGAATTGTTAGCAGCATGAGAGGTGGTCGCATGTACCATTCTCATTCACTCTCATTCAACTTCAAACTTTTTTTTGGCTCTGGTGCTTCGATTCGTTTTTATCTGCATGATTTGTGACACGAGTTGGTTTGGAGCCCGAGTCATTATCTATGAGGTTGAATACTTACTGGTAATGTCTCGTGGGAGTAGATCGAGTTTATGCATCATGTCGAGTCATAGCATGCGGAGAGAGTTTCTCGCGAGACTGATAGAGTTTTCCATAAAGGACCGTAAGGCAACTCTAGGGGTAAATTGAGTACAACAGAGTAATCTATCCAATTAAAATTATGTGCAATGTGAAGGCAGTAAGTACTATGTATAAGCAAGACATATATTTAAATAGTAAAAACATGAGAGAGCAAACTCAAACACAATGATTTATCCTGGTTTCCCTCTGAGAGACTAGTCCAGCCCGAGAACTCTTGCTCGAAGTTAATCCACTATTTTGAATAGAAGTTTATACTACGTGCTTTGATCCGAAGGGAACATCGACTTCTTACACCTCGTGCTTTGATGCGATGGTACGACGACTTCTCAACTTTGAGAAACTTGTTGAGACAAGCTCTTACAAGCCTTGTAGACTTCTAAAGAGATCAAACTGGAACTAGAAGGCTTGGGACTTGATCTTGGAGATGGAAAATTAAGCTCTGAGATTTACTCACTAAAGATATTGAATGATAAGAGTTGAGTAAGTAGGAATGAAAAATCCATGTCACAAGTGGAGACTCTGTTAAATTATGTTTATCTATAGCACAAATAGAGCATTAATAGCTTTACATCAAGACTAGCTTGTTTTTTTCTGTATCTATACTTGTCATGGACTTCTTTACAAGGTTGCCATCTACAAATATTCTAAGTGGCTTCTTGTATCCATCTACTACAACAGACCATAGATCAAAATCAAGAGACTTTAGATAAAAGCTCATACATGTCTTCCAGAACGTGTAGTTGGTGCCGTCAAACAAGGGTGCCTATTTGTCAACTGTCCTTCACCATTGTTTGTGTGGATATCTGACAGTTGCCATAAATCTCTAGGGATGTTAGTCGATAGTAAGAGAACTTGCTCTGATACCAATTAGGAACAATTGGTATGATCAGTAATACCTATAAAGAGAACCCGCACTAATACCAATTGAAGGACCGTAAGGCAACTCTAGGGAGTGAATATAGTACACGGAGTAATCTATCCAATTAAAATAATATGCCATGTGAAGGAAGTTAACAAGTACTGTGTATAAGCAGACATATATTTGAACAGTAAAAGTAAGATAGAGCAAACTCAAACATAGTGATTTATCATGGTTTTCCTCTAAGAGGACTAGTCCAGGCCCTGATTAGCAGTTTACACGGGCACGTCTACTTCTCAACATTGAGAAACTTGTTGAGCTAAGCTCTTACAACTCTTACAGACTTCTAAACGAGATCGCACTTGGAACTATAAGGCTTGGAAGTTGATCTTAGAGATGAAAAATTAAGCTCTGGGGATTTACTCACTAAAGAATAGAAAGAATGGGAAGAGATAAGTGAGTAGGAATAGGAAATCCATGTCTATTTACAGTATTTTGTGGACAGAGTTCGGGTAGAATATTGAATTTTTTTGACCGTTAGGAGCCACAAAATCTAGGATTTTCACAAATGTCTGGTTTTCTAAATTTTCCCTAGATCGAGTTCGGTCCGAGCTCGCCAGAACTCTGCCCTAGTTTGGTCAAGAATGGCATGGTTCAAAACAGTTTTGGAATGAGTTTGGTTTGATTGGGCTTTTTGTGGATGGGTTATAGGCTTGCATAAGTGGACTTGTCGAACTTATTTGAGTGGACTTATTAGTCAAAATGCGACTCGATGTACATAAGTCTAGACTCAATAAAGTATAAAATTATATTTAAGAAAAACAAGTACAACCAGCAATCATTACAACATTTATTGAGTCTTTAGTTAGATCGGTTGTGCCATATTGCAACATATTGAAACATGGTTTAGTTAATTATCAAAATCAAGTTGACTGAGATCGAATGCGCTAACATTTATGGGTAATTTTGATGTCATCCTATTTATGTATTGATTGAATGCTCAAGATGCTACGATAGAATTCCATGTTGGCAATGTTATCTTTTTGTTCTTGATGAGGAGTTCTCATTCTCTAGAGGAGGGGTGGAGTCTTCACTAGTTAGCCTACGGATGGCAGTAGCCGATGAGGTACAGTTTTCCAAAATAGTTTACGAGTTTCCGATGTATCTTCTGAGAAGCTTCCAGGTATGCCTCCAGTTTGGGAGATTGAGTATTACATCGACTTGATTATAGAGCAGATATGGTATCAGTGAGAGTATACAAGATGTCTCCTCCAGAGTTGGTGGTGCATACCAGACCATCGATGTGCTTAGGACCAAAGGATTCATTCGTCCTAGTGGATCACCTTGGGGAGCTCCGACCCTTCTTGTAAGGAAGAAAGATAGTTCATCACGCATGATCATCGACTATCGTCAACTCAACGGTAACCATAAAGAAAAAGTATTCCTTGCCCATGATAGATGACTTGTTTGATCAGCTAGTTGAGTAGCGGTGTTTTCGAAGATCAATTTGCAGTCTGGGTACCGTCAGATCAGTATCAAAGAGCAGGATATACCCAAAACAACATTTTGATCAAGATATGGCCATTAGGTGTTTTTTCTTATGCCATTTGGAGCAACAATGCCGCCAATATTCATTTCTCATTTATCGCATCTTCATGTCCTACTTAGACAAATTTTGATAGTGTTTTATGATATCTTGGTCTACAGTCGGACTAGACAGAGCATGGGCAGCATCTTTGCATGGTTCTTCAGACTCTTCGGGAGCATAAGTTATACGTGAAGTTCAACAAATGTGATTTCTAGCTTGATCATATCTCTTTCTTAGGACATATAAGTAAAGGTGGTGTTGAGGTGGAACCCAAGAAGGTAGAGGCTATCAAGTATTGGCTAGTACCTCATACAGGTTCAGATATATATAGTTTTCTAGGATTAACAGGTTACTACAGACGATTTATGGCATAATTTTCTAGGATCTCTGCACCCTTGACACGACGAACATGTAAGGATGTGCACTTTGAGTGGTCAGATGCTTGTCAGGCTTCCTTCGTGAAGCTTAAGCAGAGTTTTATTTCGGCTCCTATTCTGACACTCCCCTTCGGACTAGGTGGTTTCACAGTGTATTTAGATGTGTGGGGCTGAGGGATCGGATGTGTCCTTATGCAACATGGTGGAGTTATAGATTTTGCGTCTCGACAGCTTCGGGACCATAAAAAAACTATTCGACACACATTTTCAGTTGGCCACAGTTGTGCTTACACTCAAGCTCTGGAGACATTATTTGCATCCATAAGGATGGAATAATCCGGTTTGGGAGTCATCTTTATATGCCGAGCAAAGATATCCAGTACAAGATTATGTCAAAGGCCTACAGTTCTTAGTATTTTGTTTATCAAAGAGGGACAAAAATGTACAGTGATATTCGTCAGCATTTCATATGAAATTGGATGAAGAGAAAGATAACTTAATTTCTCTCTCGGTGTTTAGTTTGCCAGCAGGTCAAGGCTGAACATCAGAGACCAGCCAGACTTCTTCAGCCTTTATCGATTTCGGAGTGGAAGTATGAGCACATTATTTTTGACTTTGTGACAGGTTTTTCTAGATCTCCAACTGGTAGAGATGCTGTTTGGGTGATAGTGGATCGACTCACGAAGGTACCTCACTTTCTACCTTTCAAAGTTGGTCAGTTTACATAGCAGTTGGCCGAGATGTCTATGAGGCAGATTGTCAGATTGCATGGAGTACCAATTAGCATAGTTTTAAACAATGATTCCAAATTCACTTCGCATTTATGGCAGAGGCTTTAGCAAAGTTTGGGTACCCATTTGAGCTTTTTAAAAACCCTAATTTTTGGGATTTTTTAATTTATTTTATAATTTTTATATATTAAACTATATTATATTTTTAATTATGGCTGTATAGGCACTTTGTCGTAGCTTTGATTTTTGAAGCAGAACATTGACCAATTTTTGAAACAAGTTCATATTCATGTTCTAGACGAGTCCACCTTTATTTTGGTATATCATGTCCCACTCAAGCATGTTTTCTTGTACTACATATTTTTTGCACAACTTTCAGGTCAAATGACCATTTTACCCTTTCGTAATTTTCATATATTTTACCAATTCCATTTGAGGCCCAAACCCAATCCGAACTTTTCGATCCAATATATGGTTTTGACCTATTTTGATCCTACTACACACATGCCAATGGTGCCACTCAATCGACTTTCCATGTGCTATTTATTTTAAATGGCACACAAGACTCAACTATAGACTGATTGGACTCATTTTGGTCCAAATAATTCCACCGACCCAAAACTAGACCAACTGGGATTCAAGGAGCCTATTCTAGGGTACCCTAACTATTAGAATGATTTTAGACTAAATTTCTTATGAATTAATTATGACCATATTAAATCAAATCTATTTTAATCCAACTCCATAACAACTTTTCTATTTTGGACTCGATTTAATAATATAAGATAGAACTTTGTGTATCTTTTAAAATAGGAAACCAAATCCTACCAACAAAGCCCTATTAAATCCCAACCCTTAAAACATTCTTTATTTTAAATCAGTTTGGCCGGGCCCCATATCCCTATTCTCCCCAGAAACGAGCACACAAGTTTCATTTCCCATATTTTTGAACATATTTTTCTACCTAACAAAAACTCATCACCCGACCTCTTTTAACCCTCCTACCATCTTTATCTCGACCTTAGGACACCCCTAAAACCCCAACACCTTCTCGAGGAGCCTCAGCCCCTAATTTGGTCAGTACGAGACGCGAAAGGCACCCGAAGTCGACCGAACTTGTGCTGAATTCATCACAACAAGTACATTGTTTTGCATCTAGGTTTTCGTCTACTTACCGACATTATCTTCTCATGAACCAAAAATTAATAGAAATCTCTGTATCTATTTTCATGTCCAATTGGCCATCCACATAGTTCCAAACGGTTTGTTTGGAGCATCCATTTTGCTACAAGATGTCCAGCCAGACAATTCTTTCGTGTGCGAGTTTTCGGCAACTTTCGGACCACTTCGACTCTTCCTAAATTTTTTGTAAGAATATAGATATGCTAATATTTCTAATGAATATACTTTTGCAGTATTTTACTTAGGTTTACTATTTTTATAAAATTTCGAGTTGTTACCGTAATGTCGGAACACCGAAAACTCATAGATTCTATGTGTCATATGCTTCAAAAAATCATGAGACTTCTCCAAAATAATATTGTGCATATTTTGATAAGAAAAATATTTTTTTTGTATATTTTAAACTATTTTTCCAGAATTAATATTTATAGAAAATTTGTCGTTTCTGGCGCTAAACTATGGAACTCTAAATAATTGATGTAGAATCAATACAAACTTGTATACATATTTTTCTAAGAATAAAATATATTAACTATTATTATAGAATATATATTTTTCCTGAATTAAAAAATATTTTTATGTTATTAAATATTATTTTATAATATAGATTTAATACTATATATGCTAGATTGATATGTTAGTTTGATACTAGTTTTCTTATAAATAATGTAGTCTAAATTTTATGATAAATATTTTATTATATTTTTTCAAAATAAATATAATATGTTTACTATATAAAAATATTATTTTATTATATTGATTTAATACCATATATTATGGATTGGGTCATATATATAGTAAATGCTAGTTCCGTAGATTATGTCTAGTAGGATCTATATAGTAAGTCTATAAATAGTATGTGTTAAGGCATAGATATATCATTTATAGATGGAATTATTTATTCTAGGAGTGGGTAACAGGTGTAGCGAGGATCTCTGAGCTGTACCGTCATATTCGCAATTGAAGTTGCAGGCAAGTGTACCTTGCCAATGTTTCAGTACCTTTATTCTTTCCTTTTTATTGCATATTTATTTTCTCGTTCATGATCATTAAGGACTAGGGCTAGTTGATACTTAGCGTCCGAATTGATTCGGGTGCCGATGTCGTCATATAGATCGGGGATCGATACTAGGCATGGCGATTATGTTATTCGTGTGTCATTGACACGATTGACCACAAGGCAATGACACGATTCATGATGTAGAGTTTACATGAGTATTCATGGTTATAGACTTTGTGATAATATAATAGATTGATACTTGCGCTTGTGACTTGTTATACTGGACTTGACTTGCTAGTTCTAGACATGGGGTGGGAGGACATTACCGTCATATCTGGCTACCTTGACACATTTGGCCTTGTCTCTATAGTCGGGACTTGGTTGTTACCTGACTCGTTTGTCACTGTCTCTATACCTGAGCTTTGGTGTTATCTTGACACGTTCACACAAGGTACCATGACACGGTGCCTTGGGTGTCAGTTGCGGAGGTGCTTGTGATCCTCTGTACTTGAAGCCTGATACCGAAAAAATATTCTTATGTGCATATCACTTAGACAGGTTGGAGGAGGTACCCTTTAGTTCAGATTTTCTTTACTATTATAATAGCATATTTTTTTGTACCTTACTATTCTCCTGAGGACCTGGTGATCTCTCTAGGTAGTTGGTCATGTAGAGATAGTCCGCTGATCATGGAGATATTTTGTATCTAGCTCAGGTATTTTAGCGTGCTTTTATATTTATTCATTATTTCTTCTGCTATTTAGTCTTGTTTTGTTGACCTATATCATTTTACGGGTATAAATTGAACAAATATGTTATTGGGCTGGATACCATGGCATATTCTGTTCATTCTTGATGTTACTTATCCTATGGATTGAGATAGATATATTTATAGTTGATTGATAGATAGAATTATAACACCAAGGCATCTTATACGTATTCGAGCCGGGCTAGAGTCCACTCGATTCGTAGCTGGTATGTATACGTACACTTGGTCCTACATAATTTGGGCTGGGGTGTTATTTTTTTTGGTGGTCCATGCAGGTCAGAGCATATCGTTTCGGTTATGTTATTATCCCGAGCGAGCCTGCAATATGTATATTTATATTATCTCAATCCACAATTGCTTTGAAAACCATTTTATTTTTATCCTGCCACGTTCGCTTCCACTTTTGGGATACGAGTACGTAGCCTAGTCTAGTCTACGCCGTAGTACCAACGGTAGTATGCCGTATAGACATCAATATCAAATACAACAAAATCATATCTATTTGCTCATTCACAATAACTATTTTATTTACAAAAAACCACCAAATTTTAAATAAAAGAACTATCTAATCTATCTTGATTCTAAGGTCGGCCTCAAAGATCTCTATCTTCCTCGTATGGTCCATAACACAAAAGTAGGAAGCATGACAAGTTATCTACAACGATCCAGTTAGAAAGGAGCAAAGTACAATACTATTGCAATAATGAACTTAATACAAAATAAGCTAGGCAAGTAAAGATGAAGTAGAGAATAAAGAAAACATGTATAGAACTAGAAATAATAAACATGTACAAGAAATAATTAGCAAGAGCATGATGAATAGGACAACTAGCAATGAACATGTACAAGTAAAACAGACAGTACATTTAAAATACCTTTTGACATGTGAACGATTGGGCTAATACACATCATAGATGACTATCCATATTATAAGGTACAACTAACCTATACATGAGGAGTATGACTTAGCTATCACATTAACATTTATTGGAGTTTGTTCACATACCTACTTAGCATTTCCTCTCCCGACTCACTAAACAATCAATAAACGAGCAATGATACAACAAGCCTATCGTGTTATAACCGTGTCTCAACTGGAAACTCAATGAAACACAATAAAGATTAGCATTATAATGCAATAAGAACATAAAGCAATAGTGTACTTGCCTGAATTAAGTTGCAGTTGTTGTGTGACTTGATCAGGTTGGCACAGATAGTCGCAGATGTCATAACTACGTAAGATGGGCTATAATGATGGAACAGACCATGCCAATGGGTCCGGGACAGTCCGATTAGCCTAGGGTCGATATGAAGTAGTCAGAAATTCGCAAGAAATAGAAAGCAACGATTAGACACGGTCATGATTCGATATTCGAAGAGAATTCGTATAAAAATATTTATAACCACTTTGAAAAATAGTTTGATATTTGAAAACTATTAGTCAAGATAATTTTGAAAAAAAACATATTTAAGTCAAAAACTATAATTTTAAATAGATAGAAAAATATTTCAATATTTAAGATTTCTAAATCCAATTTGTAGTCAATGAAAAGCCAAACCTAAGAATATATTTTATTACAAATATAAATTCTGAGACATAATAATATATATATATATTATATAATATAACAATAGAAATATAACATAAATAATAGTATCAATAATTATCTTAATAATAATAAATCACAATAATAATAACAATACTATACACACAATATATATAATATATAATATATATATAATATATATATATATAATACATATATATATATATATATATATAATATATATTATATATATATATATATATATATATATTATATATTTTTATATATATATATATATATATATATAGATATATATATATATATATATATATATATATATATAATACATATATATATATATAACATATATATATATATATATTTTTTTTTATATATATATATATATATATATGTATATATATATATATTATCTATATATTATATATATATATATATATATATTAATATAAAAAAAAATATATATATAAAAAAAAAATATACTATAATATAATAATATATTATATATATATATATATATCTATATTATATAGATATATATATATATATATAATATATTATATATATAATACCAATAGAAATAATAACATAAATAATAAGTATCAATAATTATCTTATAATAATAAATCACAATAATAAAATATAATAATCTATACTACACACTATATATATTATATACATATATATATATATATATATATATATAGATATATATTATATATATTATCTATTATATATATTCTTTATATAAAAAAAATATGGGGGTTTGGGCTTGGCTTCCTTGGAAGGAGCCCTTCGCGCCTCGAGTACCCCTCTCCTCCCCCGGCCACGGCCGGCGGCCGGCCGGGCGCCTCCCTCCCACGTGAATCTCTAGCCTCCCGGCTGGCCGGGCTTCCCCCGGTCGCTTCTCTCGCGGGGAGCCCCTCCCCCACCCCGCCGGCGTCTGCTCGACGTGCGGCGGGCCCATCCCTTCCTCCTCTTCCTCGGCGTAGCCGCCGCCCTCAGCGTCGTTGGCGTCGCTGGCGCCTATGGTCGTTCTCGGATCCCTCCCTCCTCGACCCTCTGTCGGCTCTCTCGTGGCCGCACGCGCCGCGTGGCCTCCTTCGGCCCTTCGTCCCTTCTGCCGCCGTCTCTGCCACTGTGCCACCCCCTCCCCGCAGCCACACCCCCCGCTCCACCTCCCTGGGCGGCCCTCCGAGGCCCCGGATCCTCCTCTCCACTGCCTCTCGGTGTCCCCTCGACTCCGCCTGGATCGCCTACTCCGGCTCCTCCGGCCCAGGCCCCTCCGCCCTGGCTGGCGCATCTCCTCCGGCCCTCCTCCCCTTGCGCTTCTCTCCGGTTCGACAGCGGGCTGCCTTCCTGCGCACATCCTCCTCCGGCCTCGCTCTCGCCTCGGCAGCGGTCCCCCTCTCGGCACCCCCCGCCTCGGCCGAGGGTTCCCTTCCCCCTCCAGATGCCCATCTCGCCGTGCCCCCATCTTCCTCGGCGGCGGCCAGCGACCAGGCCACCCCACCCTACGGTGGTACTGGAACCCAGCACAGCCTGGCGGCACCCCACTGGTTCTATCCCTCCATGGCGGCTCTGGCATCCCGCGCTTCGTCATGGGGGTCGTGCTACTATTACTAGCCCTCTCCCCCTCCTTCATGGGCATCATCCTCCCCTTGTCGGAGTCGAGCTCCCCCTCGAGCGATCTCCCCTGGCACCCTCCCACCGATCTCCTCCTCCTAGTTCTCCTCTCCGGCCTAAGCGCCCGGGGTGTGCCCCCGACGGCTCCCTCCCTCCGTCGCGCTCCTCTCCGGGGCGAGCCCCGTCCTCTGCTCGGGACCCACCCCCCCCCCCACCCCCCCCACCGCACCCCCACCCTTTGGCGGACTGAGCCCCCCCTCTCGGACTGCGACGACACCTCAGGCCCCGCGCCTCCCCTCGGGCGTCGCGCCCTCTCGGGCAGGCCCCTTCCCTTCGGGTCCTCAGGAAGCGTCCCCTGTCTCCTCGGGTCTCGCTCTCGTGAGGCCCGAGCCCCCCTTGGGACGCGTGCGGCGGGACTGTTCCCTCATTTTTGTAGTTTTTTGAGTTTTCGAATTTCATCAAAATTTGAATTTGGCTGTCCAGCTGTCTTCATGTATCTGCTTTCCATTCAATAAAATCTAGTTTCGAATATATATATATATTATATATATATAGATAATAATATATATATATCTATATATTTGAACTGTCGATACTGTAATATGATTTCGATATTTTTTTTAGAAAGGGCCCAATATGGATTATGATTTGATATTGAAACTATATATATATATACCCATTTATTAGACTGGCCAATAATTTAAGCCCAATCCAAACATAATAATTTAAACAAAAACCCAAATATATAGTATTATGGGCTTGAAGCCCAATTCTTAGGGTTTATTGGCCTTGGTCCTTAACCTCAAACCCATCCTGATATCATTTTGCTTGGAGGAGATAGGATGATCTCTGAACAAAGAAATTAAGAAAGGAAGGAAGAAAAAAGCAACAGAAAATATGGAGAGCTCACCTTCCGAGAGTTGGGGCCGATGGAAGAAGATGACCAGAGGCGCCGGTCTGCAAGGGTGGCGTACGAGACTGGGGTTGCTAGCGCGAGTGCGTCGACGGAAAGATCCGGCATGGGAAGCGCTGCTGGGTCGAAGCTGGTCGGATCTGGCCTCGGCGAGGTGCATGTGGGCTCAGGACGCAGGCCTTGGTATGGTGGAGACGCGAGTGGTTCGGCTAGCAGCGTCGGAGTTAGCCCCGCTTGGGAGATGAACTAGCCGGCACAGGTTTTTGTGGACGATGGTAGACTTGGTGCAGAGGTCGACGCTCTGCGCTTGAGGCTGGTCCAGCACAGCGGGTGGAGGAGGTTGGTGGCTCTGCGGCGAACCGAGGAGTAGAGAGGCATGGAGGCGTAGATCCGATCGTTGGTAGTCAAGATCTGTTAGTCTCGGGGCTTGACCAAAGATGATAGACTCTATGTCGAGATCAGAGGTTCAACAAACTTCACTTTCTGATAATTCTCAAGATCCAAGAGGAACACTACAATATGAATCTGATTACAAAAGCAACAATAATCAAAAAAAATCTTACGTTCTTCCGTAATCGCAGTTGCTGACTGACAGAACTGAGTTCAGAAAATAAATCTCACGTTCTCCCTTGCAATCACAGTTGTAGACGGACAGAACTGAGTTACAACTCAGATGAAGGAGAAGAAAGAAGAAAGAAGAAGATAAAGGTTCTTGCTGGGGTGATTAAGATCACCGTTGCTCAAAGCAAGATTCGCCCCACCACTATCTGCCTCCAAGAACCAGCTAGTTCACGAAGATCTTCTGGAACGCTCGTAAGTCAATATTGAGACTTGAACAGGCTTCCAGGACTTTACAGACTCCTTTAACTCTCTTCTTGGTGCATCTTTCAAAGGAGGCTAAGGGGCTCTATTTATAGAGTGGAGTTGAGACTTTACCTCTTCTCCTATCCAATGTGGGACTAAAATACCAATACTCAAAAAAAGAGTTTAATATTTAGATCATCCCACAATCAGCATAGAAGTATGCCAGTCCATGCCTACCCTCCCGAACACTCCCGTGCATGCACGAGACATCCTGGAGTCCGTGTCCGAGTTCGAGTCTGCACCACAAAAATCAACTTACATCTTTGTTAGAATTAATCCTTTTTCCTTCTAGGAAAATACTCCCCATGTCACAAACTTGTGCCCCACTACACCTCTTGTGCACACCTCACACAAGCAATACATTATATTGAGATAATCACCATTTGGTGTAGCCGATGTGGGACTATCTTTTCTAGTCCAAAGGCAAAAACACCAATAATCCTCCACATATCTCAATATATGGGTTAAGCGTTCCCCACAGTGACTGTCCATCACGTATTAGGAGAGATGTCGCTACGACTTGAATCTTCCCGCATAGGTTAAATAACAGCATGATACAAGAATGGACTAAGCCTTGAATTTGCACCATAACTGCATTTCTTCCTACTCACATAATGACATCAACTGTGATTCTGGCTACACATTGAAGGCCTTGTGCCAGCCTGGTATCAGTGTATAATTTTTGGGCGTCTACAAGTTTACCCTCAAGAGATGGCCTGATATCTCTGTCCATACACTATAGGTGAGTTCTTTATAAAGAGTCATGGCATGAAGCATTGCGCTTCTTTGCGGTGCTACGCCACTATGACATCGCTTAAAGCCGAGGCTTTACCCCACCTGGGTACCTCATCGTAGTGTCATACTACTGTAGCATGAGGTCACAGGCCTCTTTGTAGTGCCAAACTACCCAGCATGAAGCCTTGCTCTTCCATGCGGTGTTACGCCGCTATGACATGGCTCGTAAAGCCGAGGCTTTACCCTACCTGGTACCTCTTTATGGTGTCATGCCACTGTAACATGAGGACATCGTCCTCTTTGTAGTGCTGTCTACCTCTCTTTATTACGATTATCATACAGCATTAGGCTACCTGCCTATTTGCGGTGCTACTCCATTGTGACATGGCTTGCAAAGCCGAGGCATTACCCCTACCTGGGAACCTCATGGTGAAGTCACCTTACTGTAGTATGGAGTTACACTCTTTGTAGTGCTGTACTACCGTGCTTCCTGTAAGGCACTCCAGGCATTCACTCTGCCTGAGAACTCATTATGGCATTTAAGCCAACCTTCCCACAGGATCCATTTTCCACAAAAAACAACAGTAGACAACAGTTGTTGTAGGTCCTTAACCTCTCCATGTCACAGAGGACAAGTATCCACCTTTTTTGATATTCTTCTGGTTAATAGTCCACCCTTGAACCAAAAGCTAGATGCCTAGTAGATTTCTCTTTGAACTAATAGCATAAAACTTTATAGTAGGATTGTAATAACACAATATCAGAATGCCTTCAAGCCCATTTTACAAGCTGTATCATAGACCAGCTGGCGCTTGAGGCCCTTGGTGAACGGATCCGCCAGGTTCTTCTGACTCCGAACATCAATCACTGCAATAACACCCCTCTTGATGAGATCATGTATTACCCTGTGCTTTAACCGCATAGTCCTCTTCTTCCCGTTGAAGAGGTCATTTGATGCCACCGCCGCAGTCGCCTGGTTGTTGTAGTATATCGGTATCCCCGGTATTTGTGCCCCAACCACTGGAAGATCATACATGAGCTTTCGAAGCCATTTTGCTTCCTCCGCTGCGGTATCAAGTACAAAGAACTCAGATTCCATGGATGACTGCGAGAGCATAGTCTGCTTCTTCGATTAATTCCACAATATAGCAGCTCCATACATTATGAAAATGTATCCACCTGTGGACCTCTCGCTCTTCACCTCTGAGCACCAGCTGGCATTACTGAAACCTTCCACTACCGGCGGATCTCCGCTGCAGTACAGTGCATATGTCTGAGTCTTCTTGAGATATCTCATAACCCGTTTCACAGCTTTCCGGTGCTCAATGCCTGGGTTGCTCGTGAAAAGACTCAGTATTCCCACAGCAAAAGCTATGTTAGGCCTTGTGGCAGTAGTAACATACATCAAACTTCCGATTATGCTTGCATACTCCAGCTGTCTGACGCTTTCCTCTAAATTAGGCTTCAGCTTCAGATCATACTTGTACGGTGTATCGATCCCTGGAAGATCCTGATACTCGTAACGAGTGATCATCTTCTCAACATAATGAGACTGTGACACAGCTAGTCCAGTGTCTATCCGGATGATCTTGAGTCCCAAGACAACATCAGCATCCCCCAAGTCCTTCACACTGAACTTCGTTGAGAGAAACTTTTTTGTCTCCGTGACACAGCTTATATCCGTACCTAGGATTAGCATGTCGTCCACGTATAGACAAACGACGACTCCTCTTCTGTCAGCAAACTTCGTATAGACACACTTGTCTGTTTCACTGACCCTGTAGCCATTTGACCTTATGTCTTTGTCAAACTTCTCATGCCATATTTTAGGAGATTGCTTTAAACCGTACAGAGATTTTACCAACTTGCAAACTTTGTCTTCAAGACCTTTGACGACAAACATTTCTGGTTGTTGCATGTAGATCTCTTCGGTCAGCTCGCCATTCAGGAATGCCATTTTCACATCCATCTGATGTATCACCATCTTAGGTATCGCTGCGAGAGCAATCAACATTCTGATGGTGGTCATCCGGGCTGTTGGATCATATGTGTCAAAGTAGTCGATCCCCTGCTTATGAGAAAACCCCTTTGCCACTAGCCTGGCCTTGAACTTGTCAATGGTTCCATCAGCTTTCTTCTTCTTCTTGAAGATCCACTAGCATCCGATAGGTTTTTCTCCTTCAGGTAGACCAACCAACACCCAAGTGTTATTGGAGGTGATTGATTCAATTTTATTGTCTATCGCCTCCTTCTAGAAAATATCATCTCTGGTCTTCATTGCCTCATCATAGGTAAGTGGATCTGCTTCCACATGATAGGTGATGAAGTCATCTCCGAAGTTCTTCGACCTCCTCACATGCTTCGCTGACGGCTCAGCGAGTTCCGGTTCAACCGTTGTTTCAACAACAACATCTTCTTGGACTACTTCTTTATTGAAACTTCAGTTTCTTGCGCACCCTCATTGTTTTTCGGTATATCCGCAAGAACAATATTCATGTGCCTTGCAAATTTGTCTTCAAAATATTCAGTATCGCAAGATTCGATGATATGATTTAACTTGATATCAAGAAATCTCCGAGCATCACTCATCTCGGCATACCCCAAGAAGATCATCTTCGTAGTCCTTGTCTCCAGCTTCTGAATCTTCAGATCTGGGAGCTTTACATAAGCCAGACATCCCCACACTCGAATGATATTCAAGTTAGGTCGGACTTTGAACCAGAGTTCATGAGGAGTTACGTCCGAAGTTGCATACGACACTCTATTTAGAATAAAAGTGGTCGTCAATGCAGGTTCTCCCCAGTAGCATTTAGGAAGACCCGCAGTTAGCAGCATTGAGTTCATCATTTCTGTCAACGTTCTGTTCTTCCTCTTCGCTACTCTGTTAGATTGAGGAGAATATAGAGCGGTAGTCTCGTTTATGATTCTATGTTCTTTGCAGAACAATGTAAATTCATGAGACCGATACTCTCTGTCTCGATCACTTCTTAGCATCTTGAGTTGTTGTCCAGTTTGCCGTTCAGCCTCGGCCCTGAACTCCTTGAACTTCTCGAACGCTTCGTCTTTAGACTTGAGCAAGTAGACGAATGCGTACTTTGAGAAGTCATCGATGAAGGTTATGAAATACTTCATCCCGACTTTTGTAGAGAATTGCTTGAAGTCACAGATATCAGAGTGCACCAACTCCAGAAGATCTGTGCTTCGATTGACCCGATGAAAGGGTTTCCTTGTGATCTTTGTCTGAGCACATACTTCACACTTCTCTACCTTACCCCCACATTTGGAGATAAGTCCTAGGCTAGACATTTTGTTAATTCTTTTACAGTGAACATGTCCTAGCCTATATGCCACAACTCAAGAGAATGATCAGAATGAGCGATTACATTGATTACATTTGACTGGTTTACAAGCTGAATTTTGAATATCCTTTCAGTTTGAAAAGCTTTTCTGAAGTATGTTCCCTTCTTGGACATCAACATCTGGCCATCATTGATGTCCATCCTCAAGCCTGTGTTGCTAAGCAGGCTTCCAGAGATCAGGTTCTTTTCAATCACCGAAACGTGCTTCACACCTTGAAGTGTTAGAGTTTTCCCGGATGTGAGTTTCAGATCCACAGTTTCGACCCCCAAAACTTTAGCTTGGGCTTGGTTCGCCATGATAACTTTCTCAGAAGTTGGCTGGTATGTAATGAACCATTCCTTGTCAGAGCAGACATGACAGGTCGTACTGATGTCTAACTACCAGTCAGAGTCAGCCCCCACAGCTGTGACGTGAGAAATCATAACAGCATGTTAGAAACCATAGAAACCTTGCTAGGCTCACCTTGCTCAGGTTGTTTGGGCGTGGATTTGCATTCACTCTTATAGTGGCCATTCTTGCCACAGTAGAAGCAAGTCACGTGGGACTTGGACTTCTGTTTCCTGAACGAAGGACTCTTCACTTTCAGATTAGTGGAGTCCTTCTTCTTGTGATGAGAAGCCACCTGCTTCCCCTTGAACTCTCTTGTCTGCACCAAGTTGGCCTTAGCCAGTTGGTTGGACAGAGAGTCCATCTTCTGTTGAGATCGTATTTCGTCCTCAACGTGGATCTCTTGTAGGAGATCTTCCAAGCTAATGTCCAGCTTCTTCCAATACATTCTAGCATAGAAGTTGCTCCAACCAGTAGGAAGTTTCGAGACTATCCCTCCAACGACAAACTTGTCGACGAGGGACATCTTCTCGTCATCTAACTTCTGGTGCAACTTTAGGAATTCCTTCACTTGAGGTAGCATCGCCATCTCGTCTTCGAAAAGCCACTTGTGGTACTTCTCGACGATAAAGATTTTGGACCTGTTCTCATCATCTTCATATAGCTTACCCAAAGAATCCCAGATCTTTTTGGCCTTCACCTTATTGGAATATGACTCTGCCAGAGAGTCTTCCATAGAATTGAGAATTAGCAGTTTACAGATGTTATTTTTTCTCTTCTATTTTCTCTGCTTGACGAGGGCAGCAACAATAGTATCGGCAGTTCCTCCTTCTAGAATCGTCGGTTCATCCTCAATCAACACATGGTCTACGTCCACGAGTTAAAGATTAAGGGTGACCTTCCTCTTCCAGATTTGGAAATGTTCACCGTCGAATTTCTCCAACTTGTTAAAGCTGGTATCGATGAGAGAAGCACGAGAGTTCTCCATTTACAAGGATCTTGCTTTGAGATTGTTAGTCTCGGGGCTTGACCAAAGATGGTAGACTCTATGTCGAGATCAAAGGTTCAACAAACGTTCACCTTCTGATAATTCTCGAGATCCAAGAGGAACACTATAATATGAATCTGATTACAAAAGCAACAATAATCAGAAAAATAAATCTCACGTTCTTCCTCGCAATCGCAGTTGCTGACGGACAGAACTGAGTTACAACTCAGATAAAGGAGAAGAAAAAAGAAAGAAGAAGAGTAAAGGTTCTTGCTGGGGTGATTAAGATCACCATTGCTCAAAGCAAAATTTGCCCCACCACAATCTGCTTCCAGGAACCAGCAAGTTCACGAAGAACTTCTGGAATGCTCGTAAGTCAATATTTGAGACTTGAACGGGCTTCCGGGACTTTACAGACTCCCTTAACTCTCTTCTTGGTGCATCTTTCAAAGGAGGCCAAGGGGCTCTATTTATAGAGTGGAGTTGAGACTTCACCTCTTCTCTTATCCGATGTGGGACTAAAATACCAATACTCAAAAAATAGAGTTTGATATTTTAGATCATCCCACAATCAGCATAGAAGTGTGCCAGTCCACGCCTACCCTCCCGAACACTCCTGTGCATGCACGAGACATCCTGGAGTCCGTGTCCGAGTCCGTACAACAAAAATCAACTTACATCTTTGTTGGAATTAATCCTTTTTCCTTCTAGGAAAATACTCCCATATGGCACAAACTTGTGCCCCACTACACCTCATGTGCACACCTCAACACAAGCAATGCATTATATTGAGATACTCACCATTTGGTCTAGCTGATGTAGGACTATCTTTTCTAGTCCAAAGGCAAAAACACCAATAAGATCTGGTGGAGGAGAGTTCGGATCTGGCGACGGATGGTGGAGAGTGGGTCTCGGCGAGTCGGGAAGAAAGAGATGGCAAATAGTGGTGAGAATGATCGGTCGATCAAGAAGGAGGAGGTCAGGCTAGGGCTTGGGTTGTTCGTCGGCACGAGGTTGGTCGTGTGGAGTCGGTTGGCTGGGAGTGGTGATGCTGGTGTTGCTTGGTTAGAAAAGAAGACGGGTGCTGGTGGTGTGTGCAGGGGATCGGCAATACGATAGTTTGGCCGGTCGGACAGGGGGTGTAGCTGTCAGCGGCGGTGATTTGGCCAAGATGGTTGTGACGGTGGTGACGATTTGATGGTTGTGGTGTTGGTAGTAGGGGTGCGACTAGGAGATGGCCGAAAATAGGGTGCTGGCCGTGGTGGCTCAAACTAGATTTAGGATTAGGGTTTGGGTTAGGGATTTAAAAATTAGGGTTGTGTCGAAAAGTGGTGTCGTGCACGACATAGGATTGTGATCGTGTCCGGTGTGTCAGATACGAAAGAAAATATGTAACTATAATAGAAAATATTGGAAGGAATTGGGTGGGGGTGGACATGGACACGGTACACGACAAAAAATTACTACGATGGGGTTGATGACTAGTTTTGGGTTGTGAAATTTGTGGAGAAAACAAAGGGAAGTCTCCCTTTTATATAGGAGGTAGGGAATTCCAAAATAGGGAAGGAATATGATTCAATGAATTAAGTCCTTCCATGAATGAAATCAATAAAGAAAAGATTGATTAAATCTCAATCCATAAATTATCACAATAATATTATTTAAAATAATATCTATATTTCGAATACTATTTAAAAATAGATTCTATAAATTTAAATCTTTAAAGATAATTGATAACAGTAAATTGAATAATTTTAAAATTATATTTTCATAAATACAAAAGCAAATTTAAAATGACAAATCCTTAGTCAATGAAAATACCTTTTATAAAAACAAAATAAAATTTATTTACTAACTAGAAGATATTTAAAAATTAAAATAATCAATACATTTTTTAATAAATCGGGAAGTGGGCTTACATGCAAATCTACCCACCTTAAAAAAATTTCGTCCTCAAAATTTCAAAGGATACAAATAGGTATGACTAAGATTATAATAAAAAGATGGTACGATTAATGATCGAAATTGGGAGCGAATAGAATCGAAATCTAGGAAAAGATGTGATTAGCACGATCAAATTATAGTCAGAATGGTCTAATCACGACCAAAAATTCGTTAAGAATGATCAAATCAAAATCTTTCAACAAGAATTATTGTTTTACCAAAATCATTTAGGCACGATCATAGATTCAAAATCTAGGCATGATTATGAATCTACTGGATTGGAATCAAAGTCTTTTAATAGGTCTCAAATGATTGCTAGGTGGAAACCAAATGACGATTCGAGAATAAGAAAGGAAAGAAAGAGAGACTATAAGGTTTATTATCAAATTAAAGTTTGCGGACCATGAAAAATCAATAATCATATGCCAAAAGAATATTGTCCCTATAATATTCAAAAATCATATGTATATGTTTATGCTCCGCCAGTGTACATCTAGCTACAGTTAGTTCTTGGTTTCATGACTCAAATAAGATATGGAATCGAATATTTTATCAACTTTATCCAATAATGACATAATAACTCAAAGATCAATTAGGACAACTAGGGATAGTTTTAATAATATTAAATTACCTATGCTTACCTGAAATTACTTCAACTAGGGTCATGCCTAGCCAGTGTATTTCTGGCTGCAGTGAACCCGCAGTCTCCATAATTCAAAAAAGCGATAACGCGCATCTTCCTTGCCATTGTAAGTTAAAGAATATTCTTTCAAATATATCCAAAAAATCTTCAAAGGAGCTTCTAGAAATTCAAACAAATTGATCATGATAGGAAAAGTGTAAGTATCTGTACTTGAAGTGAAAGTATCAGTTTTAAAAATAAAACGATCGTAAAATGAACGAAGACGACTTGGAATTAATATATGGATAATTGAATCAAGTTAGGCTCAAAACTCAATAGATGGAAATAGAATATTGACTCTTAGAAAAATAATTACATATGGCCAACGAAAAATAAATAAGTAATACGGACCTTACGATATGATGATAATGTTTAGAGAGGGCATAAACGATAATTTGAACAAATTATCAAGGTTAGGGATTGAATCATAGGAAGGCCTAATTTACCAAGTGAATAGACTACACACCTTTGATCCTACCGTCATATTATCCTTCTATAAAAATTCCTCAATTCATTTAATAGGGTTTAAAATTCAATAAATATCTACCTAAATCACATGGCCTATTTATCAACTTTAACTACACAAAAGTCAAAAAAATAAGGGATTTATGTGGTATACCTAGTCCTAGCCATTCTCCTAAAATCAAATCAATCCTAATTATGAATGAGCACTTCCTAGTCATAGGCTCGCAATAGTAATAACTTAAGTACTATCACGAGTTCACATAATTTTGCAAAAACATACCTACATGGGCAACCATAAAAATATGTCATGACCCGCTCCCATATTTAGGATACGATTACATAGCCAAGTCCAGCCTACGCAGCAGCATCGACGATAGTATGCTGTCTAGACCTCAATATCAAATGCAACAAAATCATATCTATTTGCTCATTCATAATAACTATTTTATATACAAATTCAATAATACATTAAAAATGATATTCATGAATAAACCAGCTAAATGTTTAATTAGAAGAACTATCTAATCTATCTTGAATCTAAGGTCGGCCTCAAAGATCTTTATCTCCCTTGTATGGTCCATAGCACAAAAGTAGGAAGCTTGACAATTTACCTACAATAATCCAGTCAGAAAATAAGCAAAGTACAGCACTATTGCAATAATGTAACTTAATACAAAATAAGCTAGACAAGTAGAGATACAGTAGAGAATAAAGAAAACATGTATATGAATTGAAAACAATTAACATGTACAAGAAACCATTAGCAAGAGCATGTATGAACGGGATAACTAGCAATAAACGTGTACAAGTAAACCAAACATTGCGTTTAAAATATCTTTCTACATGTGAACGACTGGGCTAATACGGCACATCATAGATGGCTATCCACATTATAAGGTATGGCTAACCCATACGTGAGGTGTATGACTTAGCTATCCACATTAACATTCATTGGGGTTTGTTCACATACCTACATAGCATTTTTCTTCTGACTCACTAAACAATCAATAAACGAACAATGATACAACAAGCTTATCGTGTCATAATCGTGTCTCAAATGGATACTCAATGAAACATAATAAAGATTAGCATTATAATATAACAAGAACATAAAGTAATAGTGTACTTACCTAGAATTAAGTTGCAGTTGTTGTGTAACTTGATCATGTTGGCACAGAATAGTCGTAGATGTCATAACTATGCAAGATGTCCTCTAATAATGGAACAGACCGTGCCATTGGGTTCGGGACTGTCCTATTAGCCTAGGCTCGATATGAAGTAGTAAAAAATATGCAAGAAAATAGGAAAGCACGATTAGATACGGCCACAATTCGATATTCAAAGAGAATTTGTATAAAAATATTTATAACCACTTTGGAAAAATAGTTTGATATTTGAAAACTATTTGTCAAAGTAATATATTTAAGTCAAAACTATAATTTTAAATAGATAGAAAAATATTATAATATTTTAAGATTTCTAATTCCAATTTGAAATCAAAGTAAAGCCAAAACTAGAATATTTTTTTATTACAAATATAAATTCTTAGACATATTATATATATATATATATATATATATATATATATATATATATATATAATATCTTTAATAACAATACCAATAATAACATAAATAATAACAATCAATAATTATCTTAATAAATAATAATTCCTATAATAATAACAATACTATACTACATACTATACATATATATATAATACACGCCCTCCATTTTTTGGACTAGCCCAATAATTTAAGCCCGACCTATAAACATAATAATTTAAACAAAAATCAAAGGATATAGTGTTTGGGCTTGAAGCCCAATTCTTAGGGTTTTGAAGCTTGGGCCATCACCTCAAGCCCATCCCCATATCATTTGATTCTTGGAGGAGAGAGAATGCTCTCCAGAACAAATAAAATAATAAAGGAAGGAAGATAAGAAGCATAAAAAGAAGATGGTGGAGAGCTCGCCTTTCGAGCGTTGGCGGCCGATGGAAGAAGTTGACCGGAGGCGCCGAGCTGCAAGGGTAGCGTACGGGACTGGGGTTGCTAAAGAGTGCGACGATGGGAAGATCTGGGATGAGAAGCACGACGCTAGGTCAAAGCAGGTTAAATCGGGCCTCGGCGAGGTGCACGTGGCAGTCGTGATGCAAGTCGAGGTTTGGTGGAGATGCGGCGAGAGGTTCGCCTAGCATCGCCAGGCTAGCTGTTGCTTGGAAGATGTACTGGTCGGCGTGGGATTTTGTGGGCGACGGCGAAACTTGGTGGCAGAGCACGATACTTGACGCTTGGGGCTGGGCCAACGCGGTGGGTGAAGGAGGTAGGTGTACGAACTGAGGAGTAGAGGGGCACGGTAGAGCAGATCCGGCCGTTGGTGGTCAAGATCTGGTGGAGGAGAGTTCGTATATGGCGACGGACGGTGGTGAGTGGCTCTCGGTGAGTCGGGAAGAAAGAGAGGGCGAGCGGTTGTCACGACCCGCACCCTAGAGTAAGGGCACGAGACGTGGGTACGTCCAGCCTATGCCGCAGTGTCGGCGGTAGAACGCTGTCCTAGGTCACAACATCTAACAATATATCTCTAAACAGTTTATACTCCCCGAATGGGGGTGACATAGCAATAGTAAACTCAATCACAACTAAGGAAGAGATAGCACGATATGAAATAGAACTCAAGGAATAAATAGATAAAAACAGTCTAAGATAATCCCAGCAATATACAACAGTACAAGGTCTCAGATGAAAGAATATATACAACTCTGAACTCCAAATAAAGTCTAACTAAAACATGTCTCAAGACTGCATAAAGTAAGATAAGCCTAACTAATCTAGTCTAGGCAATCGGGGTGATGTCCTCAGCTAGAGCTGGGTCCTCCTGAGGGTCCAGCTCGCAGGTGTCATCTAAGGCTGCCCCATAGTAAGTGTCCAGGCAAGCCTCCTCCTCGTCCTCTGTAATATTTTCAACAGGTCCAGTCAGGACAGGAACGAGTACAGTACATCTCAACAGATCATAGCAGGTTAGAAAATATAAACATGCAGTAAAGTAAGATACAAGTACTGAAAGAAGTGCAGTATGTAAACAGAGAGAGAACTGTAATAGAAATATCTACTATACATAGAGAACTAGCAGTGACTAGTGAGTCAGAGTAGAATATGAACATGTAAATGGTCAGGGATGATTCTGATAAGACACTAAGGAATGATTCTGATAAGATACTACTGGTGTATTATTCACATGTCCAATTCTACTCCCCCGTACCCCCAATCAATACACAAGGATCCAGCCAGGTTATGTTATATGATGCTATGTAACAACCCCCGAAGGGTGGTAGACCCCGAAGGTGATAAGCCCCCGAAGGGTGGTAGACCCCGAAGGTGATACATAGTAGTCCCATAAATGGGATAAGGATTCCAGGAAGACTCTACGATCATAAGAGTATATGTCGTAAGTGATCAAAGAACCAATGAAGCATAGTGATACGCCATGTAAGTGAAACGCACAGAACATGTAGTACCCGATGCTCCCTAAGGATAACATCTCAAGAAGGGATCCATATAGTACCAATCCGTGTGACCAACGTGACAGTACAAGTAAAGTAATCTACTGCAGGAAATAATTCTAAGCAGGATATGAAATGATCAGAGAATGTACTCGCCTGTATCTGAGTGTCCAATATGAAACGTACTGTCCAAGGAGTGGTGTCTGGCTCCTAATCAGAACAGTACAAGTCACAACAAGTCCAAAATAGTAAAATGAAGTCGTACTATGCATTTTACATGATTTTAGGTCAATCTAGGCCAAAGTCAACTCTTGGTCAACTCTGGTCAACCCTAGAAGTCAAACTAGGTCAATCTAGTCTAATCTAGTCTAAACTCAACTAACTAGGTCTAACAAGTCTGTACTAACCTACCTTAGCCCAATCAAGCCTAGTTAGCACTCTACACATACACAAAGTCAACCCAATGATCTATGCCCCTACCTAATACAATACATGTCTATGTGATAGCCATACATCAATAGATTATCACAATCTACAAGCCCACAATACCTTCATAACTTATATATTAACCACACTTTACATTATATATATATAAATATATCCATTTAGAGTATACATTATATATATACATACATAGATAGGCATAAGGAGGAACATATGTAACTGTGGGTGTGTAGAAAGGTAAACAAGGTACCGGAATACAAACTCAGTGAAAGGAAAGGAGGACAGTATGTGTGTGTCATGTGTGTGTCAACAGGAAAATAGTACAACAGGGAAGGAAAGGGAAATCAGTGAGTGTGTATACTTTGTGTGTGTAGGAAATGCAACAGTGAAAGAGAGAGAGCAGTGTGTGTATGAGCAGTGAGAGAGTGAGGGTGAGTGAACAGGCTGTGTGTGTTAACAGTGACTGTGTATAAGTGCAGGAAAACACAACAGTGAAAGAGAGGGGAACACTAGGTATAGTGTGTGTGTGTACATTGATTATGCATATAATTGCAGGAAATAAAACAGTAAAAGGGAGGGGAAAGTGTGTGTGTGTGTAATGAACATGACATAAGTGAAAAGGGTGTGACAGGAGACTCAATGCTAAAGGATGTGTGTGTAAACTGTGCACATAAGGTATATGGCAGCAATCCAAATAAACCCAGCTATCAACTACCATTCCATTTAAATTCAGTTCAAATCAAACCCAGGAATTTCCTGAACAAAGGTTCAGTTCAGATTTCAATTCCTCAGTTTAATCTCAGTTCACCCATAAACCCCATTTCAGATTTCAAGTTTTGTACACTCTCAGTTAAGAAGAAAAGGAAAAGAAAATTAATTCATTGCCCCCACCCTTCAAACTCAGTTAAGACTTATGGCCCGTTTGGTTTGCAGGATTGGACAACGTAATGTAATTGGCATTACGTTGTCAATCTAACTTGGGTGTTTGGTTGGACAAAAAAAATTAGAAGTAATGTAATCGCGATTACAAATTTGATTACATTACATCAGTTTCTTCTAAACTCAATTACATCATAAAACCTATGTAATCGCAATTACATTACAACTTAAGCGGAAGGTTGGTATGCTATAATTTAGTAATTTTGTTCGTTTTTGGTCATCTTTGTTGTTTTTGTTTGTTTTTTGTCATTTTTGTTCGGTTTTGGTCGTTTTTGTTCGTTTTTTGTCATTTTTGTTCGTTTTTGGTCATTTTATGTTGTTTTTGTTTGTTTTTTGTCGTTTTTGGTCGTTTTGTTCGTTTTTGGTCGTTTTTTGCCGTTTTTGTTCGTTTTTGTTATTTTTGTTCGTTTTTTGTAGTTTTTGTTTGTTTTTTTTGTTCGTTTTGTCCTTTTTGTTGTTTTTGTCCATTTTTTGTCGTTTTGTTCGTTTTTTGTCATTTTGTTCGTTTTTTGTTGTTTTTGTTTGTTTTTTGTCGTTTTTTGTTGTTTTTGTCCGTTTTTTTGTCGTTTTTGTTCGTTGTTTGTCATTTTGTTCGTTTTTCGTTGTTATTGTTTGTTTTTTTGTCGTTTTTGTCATTTTTTTTGTTGTTTTTTGTCCTTTTTTGTTCGGTTTTTTGTCGTTTTTGTTCGTTTTTTGTAATTTTTGTTTTTTTTTCATTTTTGTTCGGTTTTTGTCATTTTTATCCTTTTTTGTTCGTTTTTGTCATTTTTGTTCGTTTTTTGTCATTTTTGTTCGTTTTTGGTTTTTTTTTGTTTTTTTGTCGTTTTTGTCCTTTTTTTGTTGTTTTTGTCCCTTTTTTGTCGTTTTTTTGTCGTTTTTGTTCGTTTTTCGTTGTTTTATTTGTTTTTTTGTCGTTTTTGTCCTTTTTTGTTGTTTTTTGGTCTTTTTTGTTGTTTTTTTTTCGGTTTTTGTAATTTTTGTTCATTTTTGTCATTTTTGTTCGATTTTTTTGTCGTTTTTGTCCTTTTTTGTTCATTTTTTGTCCTTTTTTTTTTCATTTTTTGTCATTTTTGTTCGTTTTTGTTTGTTTTTGTTTGTTTTTTTGTCGTTATTGTCCCTTTTTTGTTGTTTTTGTCCTTTTTTTATCGTTTTTGTTCATTTTTTTGTCATTTTTGTTCGTTTTGGTTGTTTTTGCTTTTTTTTTTTGTCATTTTTTTCCTCTTTTTTTTTTTGCCCTTTTTTGTCGTTTTTGTTCATTTTTTGCCTTTTTTTTTATCGTTTTTGGTCAATTTTTTACGTTTTTTGTCGATTTTGCACATTTTTTTCCATTTCTGCATGTTATTTATCGATTTTTGTCGATCTTGTACATTTGTTTTTTCCATTTTTCACGTTTTTATCGTCTTCTATCGTTTTTGGGGTCTTTTTTCACTTTTTTTGGTCGTTTATGCTCGTTTTTTTTTCTTTTTGTTTGTTGTTTTTTGTCGTTTTTGTTCCCTTTTTTGTCGTTTTTTGGATTTTTTTTTTGCAAGTTTTTAATCTTTTTATCGTTTTTTGCTCGTTTTAATTCCCTCTTGTTTTTGGTCTTTTTTCGTATTTTCGTTTTTTGTCATTTCTGTTCCTTTTATCGTTTTTTCCTCTTTTTATCGTTTTTTGTCATTTTTTTCTTTTTTTGTCGTTTTTGTTCATTTTTTGCCCTTTTTTTTGTTTTTTGTCGTTTTTCGTCCTTTTTTTCCCTTTCATTTATTGTTGTTTTTTGTCAATTTTTTTGTTTTTAGTCATTTTTTTATCATTATTGGTCACTTTTTATGGTTTTCACATTTTGATCTTTTTTTTGTCGTTTTTCTTTTTTATCGCTTTTTCATTTTTGCTTTTTTTTCCTTCTGTTTTGTTCGTTTGTCATTTTTGGTATTTTTTATTTTTTGTCTTTTTTTTTCATTTTTGGTCTTTTTTTAGCAGAAAACAAACCATTTCCCCCCTTTTTATTATTTATTTTTAATTTTTTTTTCTTTTTTCTTTTTAAATTTTTGAAATTTTGTATTAATCAACTTTTTAAATTTTATGTTGTATTTTAAAAAAATATTAAATTAAAAATTCAATTACATTACATGGTAAACCAAACACATGAATACAATTAACATTATATTACATGGTTTGATTACATGTTTCAACCAAACATAGTAATGTAATTGTAATTCCATTACATTACAAACTCAATTACATTACAAATCCAATTCCATTACGATTACGATTACATTACAATGAACCAAACGCAACCTTAGTTCAATACTCAGTAAATATCAACCTAGGTTCCTATCATAACTTGAAAAACACATTATCTAGGGGAAAAAGAAAAATCAGTCCATAACCAAAACTGAGAATGCAAACTAGTATTTCCCAGTTTTCAGTTTTGTCCTTCTAATACAATTTCGAATTCAAAGGCTCACCAATCCAAAACCAAATTTGACATACAAGTAGTCTACCTATAGAAGTAACAATATATGAAATAAAACCCAACATATTAGCAGTATTAATAGGTTTAAACTAGTGACAAATTCCAGTTTTCAAAACTGGGAACAGGAAACTGATACATACGTTTCAGAAATTTCAACTTGCATAAAACCTAAGGAAACATAACAAAATTCAATTTAAAAAGTTGGTAATGCACATACACAACCCAAATGTGTCCCGCAACCTGTTCGTGTCCACCAAGATGGACACAAACGTGTCCAAACACGAATGATACAACCCAGAGCACATACAGACACTGTGCAGACCACAGCTCGTGCGTGTGTGCACGCGTGTCGTGTACACGACACAGCACGTGTTAGGCCACGTGCTCGTGCACTAGTATACCCCTATACTAGGGCTAGGTCTAGGTCGACCTGCCCTGTATCCCAGTGTCTGCGTGTCCAATTCACACACGCGTATCAATGGCAAGTATTAAACAGTGCACAGAACATTGCAAAACTCGTGCACTGCTGATTACTCTCTCGACACGACACGGGGACACGTGGGACTTGACACGTGGCATGTCAGCCAGTGCCCCATGGCTCGTGTCGAGTTTCGTGTCAAACAAATGTGTGTCGTGTCCGCTACAGGGCCCGAGTAGCAGGGAATCCCTGTAGCACGCGCGTGAGCGTGTGCACGCGCGTGTCCACACCACAAAACTGACACACAGTGACACGAAAACTAACACACAAGAACAGGAATCTATAAGCCATATCAAAACTATATTTCCTATTCAAAAACATCCTAGAAATTAGGTCGAAGGGTTCATTGGGGCATTTCTACAAACAGTCCAGAGTAGGGACTGATAAGTGTCCAGAACGGACACGAAAACTCTGATACCAGGCACGAAATCTATCCAGACCCTAGGGGGACCCTTAGGGCTTCCTATACATGAAGACAAAATGAAATTTTATGGAGTATTGAGAGAGTTACCTCTTGATGAACTATGGGTGAAAAATTCCTAAATGGAATAATTTTCACAACCACCCAAAACTCGCAAATTGTTTCCTTCATGCAAACAATCAATACCAATAGCAAGAATATTGATATTAGGATCTAATACAACTAGTTTGAGGGAAAAAGGACCTAAAATGGATTTATTATGAATTTCTAAAGATGGGAGCTCACCTCTTTCTTCTTGAAATAGATTTCCTAAGGAAATGAGGCTAGCCCTAGAAATTAGGAGGGATTTTATAGTTGGGGGAATCCCTAGGTTATCCATAGTGGCCGGCCAAGTTGGGTTAGGGTAGGGTTTGGCTAGTTTAGGTTGAGCCTTCTAAGGTTCAAGTCATGATCATGACTTATGACTTCACAAGTCATAACTTAACCAATCTAATTCTAATCTACCCCAAACTAATTCTAATGGACTTGAATTCACTAACTTAGGTCATACTAGGGTTTCTTAACCTAACCAAGATGTCCTGACCTAGGTTAGCCTATAGGGCAGTCTCCTAGTCAACACCAGTCAATATCTAAAACTAGCACCAAACAATTATACTAAAAATCACCTAAAAATCACATTAATTATAATTAATAATAATAATCCCAAATTAATTCCAAAATTTTAAAAATGACCAAAATACCCTCAAGCTAGAAAAGTGGCAGTAACAAATCTACCCTCCTTAAAATAATTTCGTCCTCGAAATTGAAAGGCGAAATGCAACTGATAAGAAGGATAGAAAGTATACCTCAAGTCCAAAAAGATAAGGGTACCGCTCGCGCATCTCATCCTCCCGCTCCCAGGTAGACTCTCCTGGAGAATGATGCCTTCATGCGACGCGTACCAAGGGTATCACCTGGTTCCTCAGAACCTTCTTCCGTCGATCCAGAATCTCCACTGGCTGCTCTGGATAGCTGAGAGAAGGCCCAACCTCTATCTCTGAATGATCGAGCACATGGCTAGGGTCAGCCACGTACCGTCTCAACTGTGATACATGAAATACGTTGTGGACCCCCACAAGTGCAGGCGGCAAGTCTAGCCTGTAAGCCACGTCACCGACTCTCCCCGCTGATAACGAAAGGGCCGATGAAGCACGGGCTAAGCTTCCTGCCTCCACCGAAACGTATCGTACTACGAGTCGGAGATATCCTCAAGAAAACCTGGTCTCCGACCTAATCACAAACAAGGTCTCAATTAATTATAATAAACAAACATGATCAAAAATCATAAACAACAACCTAAATCTAATCCTACTCTAATCTGTACCTCAAACTCCAAGGGTCTCCGGTGGCTATCGGCCCAGTGCCGATGTCTGTCATGCGCCACGGGAAGTCTGTCCCTGATGAGCTTCACCATCTCGGCCGCATCAACAACCATCTCTGGCCCAGTAAAGCTCGCTCACCAACATCATCCCAGGATAAGGGTGTACGGCACCTACGCCCGTACAGAGCCTCGAAAGGTGACATCTCAATGCTGGCCTGGAAACTATTGTTGTAGGCAAACTCCATTAAATGAAGATGATCCTCCCAGGAACCTCCAAAGTCTAGGACGCACGTCCGCAGCATATCCTCAAGAGTCTGAATAGTCCGCTCTGACTGTCCGTCCGTCTAGGGGTGGTATGCAGTACTAAACTTGAGCTGAGTGCCCAAGCTGGTCTACAGACTCCTCCAGAAATGGAAAGTAAAACGGCTATCCCGATCTGAGACGATGCTGACCGGAACTCCGTGGATCCTGACTATCTGCCGCATATACATCTTCGCCAGCCTCTCTGTAGACGTACCCACCTTGAATGGCAAGAAGTGGGCCGATTTGGTCAACCTGTCAACGATGACCCAAATCGTGTCTTTTCCTCCTGGAGTACGCGACAATCCTGAAACGAAGTCCATCATGATATGCTCCCACTTCCACTCGAGAATATGCAGCGGCTGTAACAATCCACCGGACCTCTGCCTGTCTGTCTTGACCTGCTGACATACCAAGCACCTAGCCACGAAGTGGGACACCTCCTGCTTCATTCCTGACCACCAAACATGCTCCCGCAGATCTCGGTACATCTTGTTGACACCCGGGTATATAGAGTACTGAGATCTGTGGGCCTCCTACATAACCTGCTCCCTGAGCTCTCCGCTGGGCACATATAACCTGGCACCATGCCTCAGGGCACCATCCTCTGCAAGTGAAAACTCAGCATCCCCCACTCCTATACTGATCTGCTCTCTGATACACTTCAGAGCCACATCCTCGAACTGGGCCGCCTTGATCCTCTCTACCAAGTCTGACTGAATCTGTATCCCCCATAGCTGTATCTGCACTCCTGGCACGATCACCTCAATCCCAAGGCTCTCCAAGTCGGCAAGCAAATGCTGATCCATGGTCAAACACATGGCTGTCGGATACCTACTCAAGGCATCGGCAACCACGTTGGCCTTCCCTGGATGATACTGCAGTGCAATATCGAAGTCCTTCATCAGCTCCAACCATCTGTGCTGCCTCATGTTGAACTCCTTCTGTGTGAACACATACTTTAAACTCTTGTGATTTGTGAAGATCTCCACCCTCTCACCATACAGATAATACTTCCACAGCTTCAAAGCAAATATCACTGCTGCCAGCTCCAGGTCGTGGGTAGCATAGTTCTTCTCATGGGATCGCAATTGCCTGGAAGCATAGGCAATCACCTTCCCGTGTTGCTGCAACACACAATCCAGCCCCTTTCCTGAAGCATCACTATAAATAGTAAAACCACCTGATCCTGAAGGCAACGTCAGAATCGGAGCTATCGTAAGTTGCTTCTTCAACTCATCAAAAGCTGCCTGACACTCCTCTGACCAAACACACTCAGCATCCTTCCGGGTCAACCGTGTCAACGGCTCTGCAACCCAGGAGAAATCCTGCACAAATCTTCGATAATACCCTGCCAGCCCAAGGAAACTCCTGATCTCTGCAACTGAAGTCGGTGCTGCCCATGCCTCAACTGCTACAATCTTCTTGGGGTCAACTGAGATACCATCTCCAGTCACCACATGCCCCAAGAAGTCCACCCGATCCAGGAAGAACTCACATTTGGAAAGCTTTCCGTAAAGCTGCTCCTTCCTGAGAATCTCCAGAACTATCCTCAAATGCTCCTCGTACTCCTCCTCAGTCTTGGAATATATCAAGATATCATCAATAAACACCACCACAAACTGATCCAGATACTGGTGGAACACCTTGTTCATAAGGTTCATAAACACCGCTGGTGCATTGGTTAGCCCAAACGGCATAACTAAAAACTCGAACTATCCATACCGCGTCCTGAAAGCGGTCTTGGGAATATCCTCCCTCTTCACTTTCACCTGGTGATATCCCGACCTCAGATCAATCTTGGAAAATACCCGAGCTCCGCTCAACTAGTCAAATAGATCGTCGATCCACGGCAGTGGGTATTTGTTCTTGATCATGAGGTTGTTGAGTGCCCTATAGTCAATACACATGCGTACTGACCCATCCTTCTTCGGCATAAACAACACTGGTGCACCCTATGGTGACAAACTCGAGCGGATGAAGCCCTTGTCCTGTAGCTCATCCACCTGCTTCTTCAGCTCCACCAGCTCGCTGTTGTTCACCCGATAGACATGCTGAGAGATGGGTTCCGCTCCTGGAACCAAGTCTATCGAGAACTCTATGTCCCTGTCTAGTGGCAGTCCCGGCAACTCCTCTGGGAAAACATCCATAAAATCTGCTATCAAGGGGTGTGGAATCGTATGCTCCTCGACCGAGACTCCACAGAAGACTCCGCTGCTCTGTTCTGCCTGTCGTCTGGAGTACTCGAACTTTGGCTCCCCCGACGCTCTGAACAGAACTCTACCCCCTCTGCAATCAATGCTAGCGTGGTGCCTGCTCAACCAATCCATGCCTAGTACTATATCGTAGTTCGGCAATGGCATTACGAGCAGGCTCACCTCCAACTCACGGCCTCCCAAAACTACTCTCCGACCCTTACAAACATCACTCACGAGGATAATACCACCCCCGATCGTGATCTTGTAAGTCCTAGGCAACGATTCAGCTACGATACCGTGTCTAATCGCAAAAGATACTGATATGAAGCTATGCGAAGCACCGGAATCGAATAAGGCAAATGCTGGACTGGAGTCAAGAAGAATTAAACCTGCAATCAGCTCTCCTATCACCTCTGCATCCCCAGCTGCCATGGCAAAAGCTCGCCCCTGCTGGCCTCCCCTGGCCTGCTGCTGGTGCTGGACGAACCTTTGCTGCTGTGTCGACAGGGCTGGTCCCCTCTGCTGGCCTGCTGGAGCTCTGGCTCCTCCTCCCGGGCCTGCTCGTGCTATGCGGCACTCCCTCATCTGGTGGTCTGCTGAAACACACAATAGGCACAGGCCTAGCCTCTTTCTACACTCACTGGCAACATGCCCAGACCTCCTACAGTATCCACAAGTGGTAACCTGCCTCTAGCCCTACTGGTGCTGTCTCGGCTGCTGCTGCTGGACTGGCCTCTGCTGGATCGGCTGCGGCTGAAACTGCCTCAGCTGCTGATGCCGAAAGTGGGGCCTCTTGGCCTGGCCCCCGCTGCTGCTGCCTCCAACTGGGTCTCTCCCCCTCTTGAGCCTAAGCTCAAGATCATCCTCTGCCAACAGGGCTCCTGTCAAGATCTCCTCGAACGTAGCATCTCTGCTGCCCTTGGTCAGGGACTTGACCTCCTTGACCAGACCCTTCCGGAACCTCTGGGCCTTCGCCGTCTCGCTCAAGCCCTCCATGAACCTGCCGAGACGACCAAACTCTCCAGCATACTCCTCTACTGAGAGGCTCCCCTGGACCAAGCTCTCAAACTGCGACTCTAGGGCTCTGACTGCTGAATCTGGAAAGAACTTCTTCTTGTAGAAGCCCCTGAACTGCTCCCAAGTCTGCCCTGGTACCCGCACCCTGGGGTCTGACTGATACCAGGTGCGAGCAAGATCTCGTATCCGGCTAGCTGCGGCCTCGATCTGAAGGTCTGCTGGAATCGTGGCCAAGCGGAAGATCTCCTCTATATGTTCGATCCACTCATCGGCATATAGGATCCCCTCTGTCCCCAGAAAGTCTCTGGGGTTCATCTTCTGAAACTGCTCGATCCCCGGTGTCCTCGGCTGCTGTACCACTGGTCGAGCTGCGGCTGTCGTGACGGCCAACACCATGCCTCTATCCTATCGAGCCTGCTGTCGGCCCATGAACTGCTGGAAATACGCGAACATCTGAGCTGCGTCCATATGTCCTGGAGGCGGTGGCAGCTAGAAGGGATCCTCTGGAATGACCGGGTCCTGCCTTCCAGTCGATGGATGCATACCCCCTGCTGCGGCTGCCGAGGTCTCAACACGAACTGAGGTGGCAGGAGCTGCAGTCCCCTGGCCTTGCCGTGCTGGCTGAGAGATAGCAGTCCCTTCTATAGCATCCTCATGAATGGCACGCTGCGATCTAGTCTCTACCATCCTGAAGATAGACAAACAAGAGTATGAATTTCTGAGAAAGAAGCGAAATAACAAAGGCGGATGTAGGCCTAAAAAATGAAAGTCACGCTGAGTTTATCAGGACAAAGTCTAAAAGTCACGCTGAGTTGATCAGGACAAATTCTAAAAGTCACACTGAGTTGATCAAGACAATGTTTAAAAGTTACGCTGAGAGACAGCTCATCATTTGTCAGAATGTCATTATGACTGACAGCACGACAGTCAAAGAATGTCTCCTCGTATGCCACGTATGTACGGAACTCGAGAGATCACAGCCGACTATTGCGTGACTTTCGAAATCTTCTTCAATAAGACTCAGCCTTCATCAAGTTGGCGTACCAAAAGAGCTTATTGTCATTTAATACGACTGACAAAAGGCAATCAATATCAGAGATTTTGTGTCAGTCGAGGCACGTCGAATCAAGACAGCTGGCCGTTCTGACTCAAGTCTGCGTGTATTTTGAACTTCTATGTTCCTTTCTCAAGCTTGCGTGTATTTTGAAGCTTTTTGCACTAAGTCTGCGTGGATTCTGAAGCTTTCTGCCCCAAGTCTGCGTGGATTCTGAAGTTTTCTGCCCCAAGTCTGTGTGGATTCTGAAGCTTTCTGCACCAAAGTCTGCGTAGATTTCGTCCTCAACAAGCCTGCGTGGATTTCATCAAATTGGAGTACGTGGCAGTCATGCCACCGATCTCTCACCTGCGTGTCCTGTAACTTGCACACGATTCATGCACGATTGCCATGTGTCCAACAGTTACAGGCCACGTCCAGTAACTGCTCATAACCTTGCATATGTTAAATCCTGCGTAATTTTCAACTATGCACAGGTTGTGAAGACAGTTATCTTTTTAGTTATTTTTGACTCTATAAATAGAGTTCTTTTCTCATTCATTGTACAGATACATAGATATCTAAATTGCTGTTGAAATTTTGAGAGCTTTTCTTCTTCGCATCGTCCAAGGGATAAAGCGATCGTCTTCTAGATCGGATTCCTACAGTTGTATTTTCCCAGAAACACAATAAATAAAGTGAATTTATTTATGGAAAATAGCGGACAATTACAATTCAAAGGATCAGCTGACAAAAGGATTTAGATGGCAATAAAACAAATTTTCCTAAAGTGATTGAGTATCTTAAAATTAATGTCCTATATTCTACTGTAGGCTGTAGTGATACTCTAATTCGAATACCACTACACTTCTAGTCTAGACCTGCATGGGCCACCACTAAAAACGTGTCATGACCCGCACCCTAGAGTAAAGGCACGAGACATGGGTACGTCCAGCCTACGCCGCAGTGTCGGCGGTAGAACGCTGTCCTAGGTCACAACATCTAACAATATATCTCTAAACAGTTTATACTCCCCGAATGGGGGTGACATAGCAATAGTAAACTCAATCACAACTAAAGAAGAGACAGCACGATATGAAATAGAACTCAAAAAATAAAATAGATAAAAACAGTCTAAGATAATCCCAGCAATATCCAACAGTACAAGGTCTCAGATGAAAGAATATATACAACTCTGAACTCCAAATAAAGTCTAACTAAAACATGTCTCAAGACTGCATAAAGTAAGATAAGCCTAACTAATCTAGTCTAGGCAATCGGGGTGATGTCCTCAGCTAGAGCTGGGTCCTCCTGAGGGTCCAGCTCGCAGGTGTCATCTAAGGCTGCCCCGTAGTAAGTGTCCAGGCAATCCTCCTCCTCGTCCTCTGTAATATTTTCAACAGGTCCAGTCAGGACAGGAACGAGTACAGTACATCTCAACAGATCATAGCAGGTTAGAAAATATAAACATGCAGTAAAGTAAGATACAAGTACTGAAAGAAGTGCAGTATGTAAATAGAGAGAGAACTATAATAGAAATATCTACTATACATAGAGAACTAGCAGTGACTAGTGAGTCAGAGTACAATATGAACATGTAAATGGTCTGGGATGATTCTGATAAGACACTAAGGAATGATTCTGATAAGATACTACTGGTGCATTATTCACATGTCCAATTCTACTCCCCCGTACCCCCAATCAATACACAAGGATCCAGCCAGGTTATGTTATATGATGCTATATAACAGCCCCCAAAGGGTGGTAGAACCCGAAGGTGATAAGCCCCCGAAGGGTGGTAGACCCCGAAGGTGATACATAGTAGTCCCATAAATGGGATAAGGATTCCAGGAAGACTCTACGATCATAAGAGTATATGTCGTAAGTGATCAAAGAACCAATGAAGCATAGTGATACGCCATGTAAGTGAAACACACAGAACATGTAGTACCCGATGCTCCCTAAGGATAACATCTCAAGAAGGGATCCATATAGTACCAATCTGTGTGACCAACGTGACAGTACAAGTAAAGTAATCTACTGCAGGAAATAATTCTAAGCAGGATATGAAATGATCAGAGAATGTACTCGCCTATATCTGAGTGTCCAATATGAAACGTACTGTCCAAGGAGTGGTGTCTGGCTCCTAATCAGAACAGCACAAGTCACAACAAGTCCAAAATAGTAAAATGGAGTCCTACTATGCATTTTACATGATTCTAGGTCAATTTAGGCCAAAGTCAACTTTTGGTCAACTCTGGTCAACCCTAGAAGTCAAACTAGGTCAATCTAGTCTAATCTAGTCTAAACTCAACTAACTAGGTCTAACAAGTCAGTACTAACCTACCTTAGCCCAATCAAGCCTAGTTAGCACTCTACACATACACAAAGTCAACCCAATGATCTATGCCCCCTACCTAATACAATACATGTCTATGTGATAGCCATACATCAATAGATTATCACAATCTACAATCCCACAATACCTTCATAACTTATATATTAACCACACTTTACATTATATATATATAAATACATCTATTTAGAGTATACATTATATATATATATACATACATAGATAGGCATAAGGAGGAACATATGTAACTGTGGGTGTGTAGAAAGGTAAACAAGGTGCAGGAATACAAATTCAGTGAAAGGAAAGGAGGACAGTGTGTGTGTGTCATGTATGTGTCAACAAAAAAACAGTGCAACAGGGAAGGAAAGGGAAATCAGTGAGTGTGTATACTTTGTGTGTGTAGGAAATGCAACAGTGAAAGAGAGAGCAGTGTGTGTATGAGCAGTGAGAGAGTGAGGGTGAGTGAACAGGCTGTGTGTGTTAACAGTGACTGTGTATAAGTGCAGGAAAACATAACAGTGAAAGAGAGGGGAACACTAGGTAATAGTGTGTGTGTGTGTGTACATTGATTATGCATATAATTGCAGGAAATAAAACAGTGAAAGGGAGGGGAAAGTGTGTGTGTGTAATAAACATGACATAAGTGAAAAGGGTGTGACAGGAGACTCAATGCTAAAGGATGTGTGTGTGTGTGTGTGTAAACTGTGCACATAAGGTATATGGCAGCAATCCTAATAAACCCAGCTATCAACTACCATTCTATTTAAATTCAGTTCAAATCAAACCCAGGAATTTCCTGAACAAAGGTTCAGTTCAGATTTCATTTCCTCAGTTTAATCTCAGTTCACCCATAAACCCCATTTCAGATTTCAAGTTTTGTACACTCTCAGTTAAGAAGAAAAGGAAAAGGAAATCAATTTATTGCCCCCACCCTTCAAACTCAGTTAAGACTTAGTTAAATACTCAGTGAATATCAACCCAGGTTCCTATCATAACTTGAACAACACATTATCTAGGGGAAAAAGGAAAATTAGTTCATAACCAAAACCGAGAATGCAAACTGGTATTTCCCAGTTTTCAGTTTTGTCCTTCTAATACAATTTCGAATTCAAAGGCTCACCAATCCAAAACCAAATTTGACATACAAGTAGTCTACCGATAGGAGTAACAATATAGGAAATAAAACCCAACATATTAGCAATATTAATAGGTTTAAACTAGTGACAAATTCTAGTTTTCAAAACTGGGAACAGGAAACTGATACATAGGTTTCAAAAATTTCAACTTGCATAAAACCTAAGGAAACATAACAAAATTCAATTTAAAAAGTTGGTAATGTACATACACAACCCAAATGTGTCCCATAACCTATTCGTGTCCACCAAGATGGACACAAATGTGTCCAAACACGAATGACACAACCCAGTACACACACAGACACTGTGCAGACCACAGCTCGTGCGTGTGTGCACGCGTGTCGTGTACACGACACAGCACGTGTTAGGCCACGTGCTCGTGCACCAGTGTACCCCTATACTAGGGCTAGGTCTAGGTCGACCTGCCCTGTGTCCCAGTGTCCGCGTGTCCAATTCACACACGCGTATCAGTGGCAAATATTAAACAGTGCACAGAACAGTGCAAAACACGTGCACTGCTGATTACTCTCTCGACACGACACGGGGACACGTGGGACTTGACACGTGGCGTGTCAGCCAGTGCCCCATGGCTCGTGTTGAGTTTCGTGTCAAACAAATGTGTTTCGTGTCTGCTACAGGGCCCGAGTAGCAGGGGATCCCTGTAGCACGCGCGCGAGCGTGTGCACGCGTGTGTCCACACCACAAAACTGACACACAGTGACACGAAAACTAACACACAAGAACAGGAATCCATAAGCCAGATCAAAACTATATTTCCTATTCAAAAACATCCTAGAAATTAGGTCGAAGGGTTCATTGGGGTATTTCTGCAAACAGTCCAGAGTAGGGACTGATAAGTGTCCAGAACGGACACGAAAACTCTGATACCAGACACAAAATATATCCTGACCCTAGGGGGACCCTTAGGGCTTCCTATACATGAAGACAAAATAAAATTTCATGGAGTATTGAGAGAGTTACCTCTTGATGAACTATAGGTGAAAAATCCCCAAATGGAATAATTTCCACAACCACCCAAAACTCACAAATTGTTTCCTTCCTGCAAACAATCAATACCAACAGCAAGAATATTGATATTAGGATCTAATGCAACTAGTTTGAGGGAAAAATGACCTAAAATGGATTTATTATGAATTTCTAAAGATGGGAGCTCACCTCTTTGTTCTTGAAATAGATTTCCTTAGGAAAGGAGGCTAGCCCTAGAAATTAGGAGGGATTTTATAGTTGGGGGAATCCCTAGGTTATCCATAGTGGCCGGCCAAGTTGGGTTAGGGTAGGGTTGGCTATCTTAGGTTGAGCCTTCTAAGGTTCAAGTCATGATCATGACTTATGACTTCACAAGTCATAACTTAACCAATCTAATTCCAATCTACCCCAAACTAATTCTAATGGACTTAAATTCACTAACTTAGGTCATACTAGGGTTTCTTAACCTAACCAAGATGTCCTGACCTAGGTTAGCCTATAGGGCAGTCTCCTAGTCAACACCAGTCAATATCTAAAACTAGCACCAAACAATTATACTAAAAATCACCTAAAAATTACATTAATTATAATTAATAATAATAATCCCAAATTAATTCACAAATTTTGAAAATGACCAAAATACCCTCAAGCTAGAAAAGTGGCAGTGACAGCGGTGGTTAGAATGCTTGACAGGTCAGGAAGAAGGAGGTCGGGTTGGGGCTTTGGTTATTCGCCGGCACGGCGGTGGTTGTGAGGAGTTGGTTGGCTGGGAGTGGTGATACTGGTGTTGGTTGGTCGGAGAAGGAGGCAGGTGCTGGTGGTGTGTGTGCAGAGGATCGACAACCATGACAGTTTGATTGGTCGGACAGGGGTTGTAGATGTCAAAAATGGTGATTTGGCCAAGTTGGTTGTCACGGTGGTGTCGATTTGATGGTGGTGGTGTTGGCAGCAAGGGTACAGCTAGGAGATGGCAAAAAACAGGATGTTGGTCGTGGTGGCTCCAGCTAGATTTAGGATTTGGGTTAGGGTTCGGGATTTGGAAATTAGGGTTATGTCAAAAATTGGTATCTTGTGCGTCACAGGATTGTGATCGTGTCCGGTATGTCGGACATGAAAGAGAAGATGTAACTGTAAAGAAAATATTGAAAGGAATTGGTTGGACACTGATACGGGCACGACATGAAATTACTGCATTAGGGTTGATGGCTAATTTTGGGTTGTGGGATTTGTGGAGAAAACAAAAGGAAGTCTCCCCTTTATATAGGAGATGGAGAATTCCTAAATAGGGAAGAATATATTCAAAGAATTAAATCCTTCCATGAACTAAATCAATAAACAAAAGATTAATCAAATCTTAATCCATAAATTATCGCAATAATATTATTTAAAATAATATCTATATTTCAAATACTGTTTAAAAATAGATTTTATAGATTTAAATCTTTTAGAGATAGTTGATAATAAGAAATTAAATAATTTTAAAAGTATATTTTTATAAATACAAAAGCAAATTTAAAATGACAAATCCTTCGTCAATGAAAATACCTTTTACAAAAATAAAAAAATATTTACTAACTAGAAGATAATAAAATTAAAATAATAAATAATTTTGTTTAGAAATTTGGGAAGTGGGCTTACATATCCATCGCCTTTGGAACTCATAATTAAAGTCGATCATCCTTCTTAAACTCCTTGTCTTGGGCTCTAGTCTTTCTCTATTTCGGAAGGAAGAATACTCGTGCTTGATGAATCATTTGGATCATATAATGTTCTTGATAGAAGTGTTTTATAAAAGGGAATTAGTTGTAGTAAGGGTTTGGATAGACGTCTCAATTAGATAGACAGAGTAGATCGGACTGGCAACATAGAATTCTTATAGGCAACTTAACCCTAATGAGAGACTCTAGGAGCAATGGACTACAAGACGGATTAGAATACCTTGGTTATATAAAGATGGGGTAGAAGTATAACACAGTTTAATTGGTTTATTGAGGAAGATAAGATAGTATTCTCAATTAAAATGAATGGAGTAACTTGGAAGAATATATCAAAAAAATTAGAATTAGATATGGTTCCCTAGTTAGAGTGTGATCACCCATATGAAAGACTATAGTAAAAAGATTCGAAGGTCTTATTATGAATAGAATGAGTCCTAAGCACTATACTTAAGATAGATACATAACGTCATAGAAATTTTATGGTTGCATCGAGGCGAAGGAAGTTTCGCTTGAACAATGTAGAAATTATGATAGTAGGCATAGGTCAAGAAATAGAGTTACACTAGACGGTAGCCCAAAAACTTACTAGGGAGAATCCTATTAAAAGGATACGGGATGATAGGTTATACTATAGTTTCGATCTTGGGATAGAGTGTATAGTGTATATGACTATTTTAGACTAGACATACCTATATATAGAAGGGGAATCGAGAATAGTGGTTAAGGGGCTATTAATTAAATTTCTTGGCTTAATGGTCAAGGAGGACAAGCCTTCAATATGATCGTTGCAAGACCGCCAGCACCAGGAGGGACAACTAGAGGTAACCATTTATAGTTTTATGACCGAAATATTGCATAAGAAGTGTAACGCCCCAGTCCCAAATACTTAGGACTAAGAACGTAGACATGCCAGTTGTATACATATGAAGCACACTCCAATATATGGAACCCTCGTATGTATACATAAGCTATAAAATGCAGTAGAAACCATAACAACTAAACTCATCAACAAAATAAAGAAATAAAAGATATCGTATAATCAACTATAAAATATCTTTGTACAATATGTTGGGCAGAGACAAATTCACTACCAACTGTTTAAAATAGAGGAATACATGAACAATGGAAGAGTTTGATAACGAAGTGAAGGACGATCCAAGAGCAATCATCTTCGAAAGGATATTGAAGATCACGGCCTTGGCTAAAACACCTGCAAAAAGACAATAGCACACACCTGGAGAGATCACCAGGTCCTCAGAGGGATGTAACAAGATACATAATATCATGCCATATAAAATGAATATAAACTACTCAATAATAAGTCAAATCGGATTATAACATGGTCTAATACTCCACCCTTGAACTAGTGTGCCATCCCCCCAACCAAACAAGGACAGGAGATGGCACCCTAATCCATGATGAAGTATATTTCCATGCCATGCATCCAATATAGTATCCGGACCACAACAAGGTTCAGTACCTTTTCATCGAAGCAGTGAACCACACCTACAACCAAACAAGGACAAAGTGTGGCAAACTAGTCCGCGATAAGTTACTGTTCCAAGCTGCAATCAGATATAAGTACCCAAACCAAAGGTAACTACATCCAACGGATAAGGGTCACCTAACCACTCTAAGTGGAAATACATTTTGAGAATAGTGCATGGTCGCATAACCTCCAAGTCCAGTCAAGATAAAATAATACAATATAATACTCAGTAGCGAGTCTAAACACTATATACCATTCCTCAGTATCGAACGAGTCTATAGTATATAGTCTACCTATTGTTCCTCGGTGTCGAGCGAGTCTACGATAGATAGGGAGGAGGTCAAGGTCCACTTGTATTCTCCCCGCCCAATGCTCTAGCTCTAATAACTACTAGTCTTCTATAATGCAATCCTAATAGTAGTTATAGCCTAACGAACGTCCCTACGTATCGGTGGCCAGTCGACCATGCAAGTATGAGACCTATATGTGACTCATGACTCGTAGCAAACCTGTGTCAAGGACAATGAATGCAGGTAGTCTCTCTAATCTAGGTTTAATTGGCATAGTGCAAGCAACATGGAATATAAGTAAGCAGTAGAACTGCATAAAGATTAGACTCTTTAGCACAGTTTATCTTGCAGTAAATAAATAAGAAATAAATGCATACAATATATGAGCTAAAGTACATAGACAGTAGATGGCAAGGTATCTTGCCTGAGGATGGTGTGAGAGGTAGCAAAATCCAACACTCAGAATCATCATCAATGAAGTAAAAATCCACAAACGTCCTCAAATGCTGAAATGAACACCACAAACATTTCCAAAATAAGGAAAATAGCTAGGATAGACTACCCATAAGTCTAATTCTGGACACTGGGGTAAATCGTAATTTTGGGTCAAAACGATGTCCACCGTTGGACCCATTTTGCACCGAAAAGCGAGCCTGTACCTATGGTCTCTAAAGTCTTCAAACTACATGCCTACAGGTCTGGTTTGATGAGGTGAACCCAACCATATGTCTAAAGTTGGATTCCAGTGGGCCATACATAATTTCGTCCGTTGGATAAGATCGTAGGCCCGACAAAAAGGCATTCCGGTCGACCTTCCCAGAATCGGACGAAACTTGGCACACAGGACCAAAAAAATAATACGGTCTTGTTAGCGCAAGTTTTGTCTCGATACGACGAACATGCACAAAGTTATAGGCTAGTTTGTAAAATGGATAATACGGGGTATCTTGACGGATACGCATTGATTTCGTCCTGCACGTACAAGAAAATCGAGTCATGTCAGTTCCTACACATCGACAACGGCCATACGCGCCTTTCGATGATTATGAGTTGTGACCACATCGCTCTGTTTGTCGGGACGGACGCCGTATCGGAAAAAAAGTTCTAAATTTTTAGTTTAAAAACAATTTTTCCTGGATTTTTAACATCAAATAACTTTCTGAATAATCGACTAAATTTAAATCTACAAAAAGGAATTTATTCTCGTATAGGTTGTCTTCCAGTATATTCAAGTGGATTTCAAAAATTTCTAATGTCTTGTCTATAATTTCCCTTCTAAAATAGGGTCATAGGACAGTCCTTATGTTCGTTATCGAACAGTTTTTTTTATGATCTTCGCATCGATTTCTCGAGAAGATGTTGTGACCAAAGTAATTCTTACTGACTGGTCTGTGTAGTCCTATAGGTTGTCTACACGTTTTCTTTAGAAATTCAAAAATTGATAGAGTATCTAACAAGAAAAAGGGATCGATAAGGTGGGTACCTCACTGCGCCTAAAACAGAGGTTGCTCTGTTCCTCGGTCGGCCGACTGTGTTGGCGGCGCTTCGGCACTGCTCTGGCTGCTGCAGGCGACCAGGGACGCACGCAGAGGTTATGGAAAAGTCTGGGATGCACCAGATTTGGTCGCGGGCAATTTTCTCCATTTTTAAACGAGATATACTAGATCGTTCGTATATGTATATATACATATACTTGCCGATCTTTGGGTTGAATTCCTCTCTAATTTAAATCGAATTTGAATGGGATTCGATGCAATCCTACTAAGACTATGATTAGGGTTACATAGAAAGAAATCCGGGTCGAATCTATTGAGAATTGATCGAGAACCATTGCTTCAAAATTCTGGGGAAAAACTCGACACTGCTGTTGTGGCAGTGGGTGAAATTAGAGGTGGATATCTCGCAAGATATTGAATATCTCGCGAGATATTCAATAGGGTTATTTTTTATTTATTTTTCATATATATATATATATATATATATTATTATTATTATTATTATTATTGAATATTATTTTTTCATATATATATATATATATATATATATATATATATATATATATATATATATATATATATATATTTTCATATATATATATTTTTTCATATATATATATATATATATATATATATTAAAATATATATATATATATATATATATATATATATATATATATATATATATATATATATATATATATCAGTATATATATATATTTAAAATACACCTTTATATATACAAAAAAATTTCTAAAATAAATGCTAAAATCAAAAATACCAATTTGCTATGATATGCCTATATTGATAAAACGGTATGTACCATATATATATATATATGGTATACACTTTTAGCTATTTATAAACATGTATACATAATTATAATATATGTACCTACATATGTATACAAATAAGACAACTATATAAAAATAAAAGAAATAACAAAAGAAAATTATTCTTTATAAAATTCATATGTCAGAGAAACAAATATTGGCTACATATACTCTTTAAATAAATAAATAAATAATAATATTTTTAATAAAAAATTCTAGAAGCAGAAATAGTTACAATAATAACAACAACAACAACAACAACAACAACAACAACAACAACAACAATAATAATAATAATAATAATAAAATAGTGGGGATATCATAATTTGTGGAGAGTACATATTACGAGTAGTATTATTTTACAAAAAATATGAATTTTTAAATCCTAAATTAGTAATAAATAAAAATAAAAAAATATAGCCATAACACAATTTAATAAATTTAAACAACAAATTTTTGAAATAAAATAAATCTGGTGACTCCTATAGCTAATACACTAGTCAAGGCATTTGACTGCACTAGCTGCATCATATTGTCCAACCAGTATGCGACACAAAATTTAAGCTTGACTAAGGCTATATTTGTAAATAATTAAAAAAATATTTCAAAACAATTTATTTATGCAAAAAAATCCTTGAAAATTTTGGGGGTTTATATCCTACCCAACTTATAAAAATTCCGTCCTCAAAATTAAAATAAATTTTAATACAAAAAAGAAAGAATACAACAATAAAATTAGTGAGGCTGAATACGAAGGGACAATAATTTTATCAAATCTGAAGATGAAGGATATAGTCATAGAAGGAATCCAAACTGACACTATATTCTACCAGATAGGGTATCCTTAGTCTTGCATGGAGCATGGGTATTCAGTTCATATAAGGGAATGGGTTGATATTGCACGATAAAAATCAAATAGGACAAAAATAGGCATCCGTAGATCTAAGGAAAAATGGGTCTTATATGTAGGATGATTGAAATGGAGCACGGGATGGTTCATTCGTGTTGGACATGTACGTCATGTATGTAGAATGGCTTGTCTAGTTCATGAGGGTGAAATTTGTTTAAAGGAAATGGATATTGTTGCTCCAAATATCAAAGTCACGGTAGGGTATCAAAATGATACAGATAGAAATAAACGTTATCAACCAATGATTTATTAGTTCCGTTGGAACCAATCTTTAATTTATTTAAATCTTGGATTGGCTGGACAAGATCCTAAAATCTATCTAGACCATGCCTATTAGGTTAGGGCAACCTAGAATAGGTTTCAACTCAAGTGGTCGATCTAATTGTCAGTCAGAAGGGTTACTAGGTTCCTTAAACCAAAATTGTGCCTTTTGCGACTTTTGTGTATAAGTAGCACATGGAAACTCAATTGAGTGGCACACTAGTGGCATGTATGTACTGGGCATTGAGTAGATTACAACCATATATTGGGTCGAAAGATTTGGGCCAAGGTTGGATCTCTAATTGAGGTTGGAACATACATCGGTATTACGGTAAGGGTTATAGTTAGCATTTTTGACCTGAAAGTCGTATCATGAAATAGAGTACAAGGGAACGTGTTTGAGTAGGACATGATATGCCTAAATAAAGGTAGACGTCTCTAGGTCTTGTATATAAAATTTGTTGGAAGGTAATATCTGGTCTCGTGCTCCGAATAGCAATGTCACGGTCGAGGACACCAAATGATCTAAATAGGAAGTGGGTGTTCATGAGGCACTAATTTATCATCCTAATAAAAACCAACTTATCCTAATCAATCGGTAATACTAGTAAATCCTAAAATTTAGAGGGCTTTCAATATATACTCTACAGAACTAAGACACGGTTTAGGTTTTTAGAAAAAAAATTCAAAGTCGTAATGTTGTACCTCGAGTCCGGATTATAAAAGAATACTAGATCACATAATGTGATATGGTAGATATGAATCAAGTTGAAGATAGTTCTCCGATTTCGAATAGATGAAAACAATTATGTATATATAGCCGTCATGGCCATAGAATAATACTTCATGTCTACGAGCGTTGTTTTTCGAAATAGGTGACGAAAAACAATAAGAGTTCGAGGGTGTCGGGATCGAATTGTAAATATGGGTTTCAAGGGCGATTGAATAGTTCAAAGAGAAAGTTTGTCAAGACCATTGCGGATGAGACCCTAAAGGACAAGTTCAACAATATCTCAATCCACGTAGAGTAATCATACGAAGAGCGAACCAAGTACACTAGATTGATCAGACCATCATGCACCGGTTCTAATTAGACAATATGTTAGTGGACGAGCCCAAATAACATGTCTTAAAACAAGCTCGAATAAGTGTAAGCTTACAAAACTAGGCTGTAATAGCAGTATTGGTCAAGATGGTAAAAATATGAGTACGTGAGATAATGATGAAAGAAAATACAACTAATTCAAGTTCCTTAAGAATCTAAGTCTTGTCTGGTGTTCGTGCCTGTGAAGTCGTCCTACTATTTTCTTGTCTAAGGCTTTGGTTGATAAAATATGGTATGGTCCTCTAAGGATTTATAGTCTTGGTAATCCAAGTAGTATCCTCTACAATGGGTCATAAGGACGAAGGAAAAACTAGGTGCTGAGGCACTCTACCCAAATTATAAAAGTTAAACTAGTAGTATGATAGAGTCAATGGGAAATACATGTCGTCTTCCTAACCTCTATTAGGCTCGAAATGAAAGATTTACGATAGAAGAGATCAAGCAAGATTCAAATCAAGGATTCAAGTGAAAGTTCAAAAATAGAATCGAGGAAGGAGATCAAGTATGTGGATGAGATTCTAGACTCTAATTCTATGCACAGGCTTGCTTGGTACGGTAAAGTAACCAAACAATTTATCTCGACCTACATGGGCCACCATAAAAACATGTAACGCCCTTGTCCTAAATACTTAAGACTAAGAACATAGACATGCCAGCTGTATGCATACGAAGCATACTCTAATATATGAAACTCTCGTATGTATACATAAGCTGTAAAATATAGTAGAAACCATAACAACTAATCTCATCCACAAAATAAAAAAATAAAAGATATCGTATAATCAACTATGAAATATCTTTGTATAATATGTTGGAGAGATCACAGGTCCTCAGAGGGACGTAACATAATACATAATATCATGCCATATAAACTGAATATAAACTGCTCAATAATAAGTCAAATCGGATTATAACATGGTCCATTACTCCACCCTTGAACTAGCGTACCATTCCCCAACCTAACAAGGACAAAAGATGGCACCCTCATCCATGATGAAGTATATTTCCATGCCATGCATCCAATATGGTATCCAGACCACAACAAGGTTCAGTACCTTCTTATCGAAGCAGTAAACCACACCTATAACCAAACAAGGACAAGGTATGGCAAACTAGTCCGCAACAAGTTACTGTTTCAAGCTGCGATCAGATATAAGTACCCAAACCAAAGGTACCTACACCCAACGGATAAGGGTCACCTAACCACTCTAAGTGGAAATACATTTTGAGAATAGTGCATGGTCGCATAATCTCCAAGTCAAGTCAAGATAAAATAATACAATACAATACTCAGTAGCACGTCTAAACACTATATACCATTCCTCAGTATCGAGCGAGTCTATAGTATATAGTCTACCTATCGTTCCTCAATGTTAAGTGATTCTACGATAGATAGGGAGGAGGTCAACTTCTCCACTTGTATTCTTCCCGCCCAATGCTCTAGCTCTAATAACTACTTGTCTTCTATCATGCAATCCTAATAGTAGTTATAGCCTAACGAACGTTCCCACGTATCGGTGGCCAGCCGACCATGCAAGTACGAGACCTATATGCGACTCATGACTTATGGCAAACCTGTGTCAAGGCCAATGAATGCAGGTAGTCTCTCTAATCTAGGTTTAATTGGCATAGTGCAAGCAACATGGAATATAAATAAGTAGTAGAATTGCATAAAAATAAGACTATTTAGCATAGTTTATCTTACAGTAAATAAATAAGCAATAAATGCATGCAATATATGAGCTAAAGTACATAGACAGTAGATGGCAAAGTATCTTGCCTGAGGGTGGTGCGAGAGGTAGCAAAATTCAATAGTCAGAATCATCGTCAATGAAGCAAAAATCCACAAACGTCCTCGGATGCTGAAATAAACATCACAAACATTTCTAGAATGAGAAAAATAGCTAGGATAGACTACCCATAAGTCCAGTTCTGGACACAGGGGCAAATCGTAATTTTAGGTCAAAATGATGTCCGTCGTTGGATCTATTTTGCACCGAAAAGCGTGCCAGTACCTACGGCCTCTAAAGTTGTCCAACTATATGCCTACATGTTGGTTTGATGAGATAAATCGAACCGTATGTCCAAAGTTGAATTTCAGTAGGCCGTGCACAATTTTGCCCGTTGGATCAGATCGCGGGCCCGCCAAAAAGGCATTCCGGTCAACCTTCTCAAAATCGGACCAAATTTGGCACACAGGATCAGAAAACGATACGGTCCTGTTGGCATAAGTTTCGTCTCGATACGATGAACGTGCACAAAGTTATGGGCTAGTTTATAAAATGGACAATACGGGATATCTTGACGGATATGCATTGATTTCGTCGTGCACGCACAACAAAATCGAGTCCTGTCAGTTCCCACACGTCAACAACATCCATATGCGTCTTTCGATGTTTATGAGTTGCGACCACGTCGTCCGGTTTGTCGGAGCGGACGTTGTATTGAAAAAAGTTTTCTAAAATTTTCAGTTTAAAAATAGTTTTTCCTAGATTTTTAACTTCAAATAACTTTCTGAATAATCGACTAAATTTAAATCTACAAAAAGGAATTTTTTCACGTATACGTTGTCTTCCAGTCTATTCAAGTGGATTTCAAAAATTTCTAATGTCCTGTTTATAATTTCCTATCTAAAATAGGGTCATGGGACAGTTCTTATGTTCGTTATCGAACAATTTTTTTTGATGATCTTCGCATCATTTTCTCGGGAAGATGTGTGACCAAAGTAATTCTTACTGACTGGTCTGTGTATTCGTATAGGTGGTCTACGCGTTGGCTTTGGAAATTCAAAAATTGATCGAGTATCTAACAAGAAAAAGGGATCGATAAGGTTGGTACCTCGCTACGCCCAAAACAGAGGTTGCTTTGTTCCTCGATCGGCCGACTGTGCTGGCGGCGCTTCGGCACTGCTCCGGCTGCTGCAGGTGGCCAAGGACGCGTGTACGGGTTAGGGGAAAGTTTGGGATGCATCAGATTTGGTCGCGGGCGATTTTCTTAGTTTTTAAACAAGATATGCTAGATCGTTCGTATATGTATATATACATATACTTGCCGATCTTTGGGTTGAATTCCTGTCCAATTTAAATCGAATTTGAATGGGATTCGACGCAATCCTACTGAGACTAAGATTAGGGTTACATAGGAAGAAATTCGGGTCGAATCCATTGAGAATTGATCGAGAACCATTGCTTCAAATTTCTGGAGAAAAACTCAACACTGCTGCTGTGGCAGCGGGTGAAATTAGAGGTGGATATCTCGCGAGATATTCAATAGGTTTATTTATTATTATTATTATTATTATTATTATTATTATATATATATATATATATTTATGTACACCTTTATATATACAGAAAATTTTCTAAAATAAATACTAAAAATCAAATTTACCAATTTGCTATGATATGCCTATATTGATATAACAGTATGTACCATATATATATATATATATATATATATATATATATATATATATATATATATATATATATATATATATATATATATTTATATGTACCTACATATGTATACATACAAGAAAACTACATAAAAATAAAAGAAATACCAAAAGAAACTTATTTTTTGTAAAATTCATATGTCGGAGAAACAAATATTGGCTACATATACTTTTTAAATAAATAAATAAAAATATTTGTAATAAAAAATTCTAGAAGCAGGAATAGTTATAATAACAACAACAACAACGATAATAATAACAATAATAATAATAATAATAATAATAATAATAATAATAATAATAATAATAATAATAATAATAATAATAATAATAATAATAATAAATAGTAGGGATATCATAATTTTGGGAGAGTTCATATTACGAGTAGTATTATTTTACAAAGAAATATGAATTTTCAAATCCTAAATTAGTAACAAATAAATATTAAAGTAGAAAAAAAATATAACCATAACACAATTTAATAAAATTTAAATAACTAATTTTTGAAATAAAATAAATCTAGTGACTCCTATAGCTAATACGCTAGTCAAGGCATTTGACTGCACTAGCTACGTCGTATTGTCCATCCAGTATACGACACAAAATTTAAGCATGTCTAAGGCTATATTTATAAATAATTCACAAAATATTTCAAAACAATTTATTTAAGTAAAAAAAATCCTTGAAAATTTTGAGGGTTTACAAGAAAATTGTTTAGGATTGATTATTACTCGAGTTATTAGGAGACACTGTAGTGACGTTGTGTACCCCATAAAACTATTCCTGGTTACGTTAGCATGGTTCATCGTTAATAAGCATTATTTTGAATTTTGAAGACGAAAGTATTTTAAGGTGGGTAGATTAGAAATACCCTAATTTTTTAGAATTTATTATTTATTTCATATAATTTTTATATATTAAACTATATATTATTTTTAATTATGGCTGTATAGGCACTTTTTCGTAGCTTTGATTTTTAAAACACAACATTGACCAATTCTTCGAAACAAGTTCTATATTTGTGTTCTAGACAATTCCACCTTTATTTTGGTATATCATGTCCCACTCACATGTTCCCTTGTACTACATATTTTTTCTACAACTTCCGGGTCAAAATGATCATTTTATCCTTTGTTGTAATTTTGGTGTATTTTTCTAATTTCGATTTGAGCCCTAAACCCGATCCAAACTTTTTGATCCAATATATGGTTTTGACTTATTTTGAGTCGACTACACACATGTTAATGGTGTGCTACTCTATCACGCCCCAGTTCCAATATAGGAACTTAGGTCGAGATGATGCCAACTAATACGATCTGGAATAGGTTCTCAAATTAATAGACTTATCCCAGATGTACTGCGCTATAAATATAACTATACTACACATGCAAGAAGTAACATCTAAATCTCATTTACGTAACCAAGGAAAGTAATACTGAAATATGAGCTGGAAATAAATATAGAGTCTAAATAAGATACTTCTGAATAGTCTAGTAGGAACAAACCTACGGAGTACAATACTGAATGAAAATACTAAAATATGAAAGATAACTAGTCATGAGCATCGGCTAACTAGATAATAATGCTCATAACTAAACAACAATATACCCCCGGCGCTCTAAAAAAACTCTATCCCCTCTGCAATCAATGCTGGTGTGGTGCCTGCTCAACCAATCCATGCCTAGTACTATATCGTAGTTCGGCAATGGCATTACGAGCAGGCTCATCTCCAACTCACGGCCTCCCAAAACTACTCTCCGACCCTTACAAACATCACTCACGAGTATAATGCCACCCCCGGTCGTGATCTTGCAAGTCCTAGGCAACGATTCAGTTATGATACCGTGTCTAATCGCAAAAGATACAGATATGAAGCTATGCGAAGCACCAGAATCGAATAATGCAAAAGCTGGACTGGAGTCGAGAAGAATCGAACCTGCAATCTGCTCTCCGATGGCCTCTATATCCTCTGCGGCCATGGCGAACCCTCGTCCCTGCTGGCCTCCCCTGGCCTGCTGCTGGTGCTGGACGAACCTCTGCTGCTGCGTCTGCAAGGCTGGACCCTTCTACTGGCCTGCTGGAGCCCTGGCTCCTCCTCCCTGGGCTGCTCGTCCCCTAGACCTAGCACAATCCCTCAACTGGTGATCTACCGCTCCGCAAAGAAGGCACTTCCCGAGCCTCTTCCTGCACTCGTTCCATCCATACCCTGGCTTCTTACAGAAGGTGCAACTGACTGTTTGCTGCCTGGGTGCCTGATGCTGAAACTGCTGCTGGTGAACTGGCCTCTGCTGGATCGGCTGCGGCTGGAACTGTCTCTGCTGCTAATGCTGAAAGTGGGGCCTCTTGGCCTGGCCCCCGCTGCTGCTGCCTCCAACTGGATCTCGTCCCCTCTTGAGCCTAAGCTCAAGGTCATCTTCTGCTAGCAAGGCTCCCGTCAAGATCTCCTCGAACGTAGCATCCCGGTTGTCCTTGGTCAAGGACTTGACCTCCTTGACTAAACCCTTCCGGAACCTCTGGGCCTTCGCCGTCTCGCTCAAGCCCTCTACAAACCTGCCGAGGCGGCCAAACTCCCCGACGTACTCCCCCATTGAAAGGCTCCCCTGGACTAGGCTCTCGAACTGTAACTCCAAGGCTCTGAGTGTTGAATCTGGAAAGAACTTCTTCTTGAAGACGCCCTTGAACTGCTCCCAAGTCTGCCCAGGTACCCCCACCCTGGGGTCTGACTGATACCAGGTGCGAGCACGATCTCGCATCCGGCTAGCTGCGGCCTCGATCTGAAGATCTGCTGGTATCCTGGCAAAGCGGAAGATCTCCTCTATATGCTCGATCCACTCATCGGCATATAGGATTCCTTCTGTCCCCAAAAAGTCTCTGGGGCTCATCTTCTGAAACTGCTCGATCCCCGGTGTCCTCGGCTGATGGACCATTGGTCGAGCTGCAACCGTCGTAAGGGCCAACTCCATGTCCCTGTCCTGTCGAGCCTGCTGCCGGTCTATGAACTACTGGAAATACGTGAACATCTGTGCTGCGTCCACGTGTCCTGTAGGCGACGGCTGTTGGAAAGGATCCTCTGGAATGACCGGGTCCTGCCTTCGAGCCGGTGGAAGCATACCCCCTACTGCTACTGCCGAGGTCTCAATAAGAGCAGAGGTGGCAGGAGCTGCAGTCCCCTGGCCCCGCTGTACTGGCTGGGAGGTAGCAGTCCCCTCCATAGCATCTCCATGAATGGTATGCTGCGATCTAATCTCTACCATCCTGAAGATAGACAAACAAGAGTATCAATTTCTGAGAAAGAAGCAAAATAACAAAGGCGGACAGTTAAAAAATTTCAAAGGATCAGCTGACAATAAGGATTTAGATGGCAATAAAAGAATTTTTCCTAAAGTGATTGAGTACCTTAAAATTAATGTCCTATATCCTACTGCAGGCTGTAGTGATACTCTAATTCGAATACCACTACACTTCTAGTCTAGACCTGCATAGGCGACCACTAAAAATGTGTCACGACCCGCACCCACTGTGAGGGTACGAGCGCGTAACAACGCCCAGCCTACGCCATAGTGTCGGCGATAGAACGCTGTCCTAGGTTACTATCTAATCAACAACTCACGCAATTATATAATGTAATTGTCAAATCTCAACTCCGAACGGAGGACAAGTATAGATATAATGAATCTCAATCACAGTCTAAGAACGATAAGATATCACAGAAGATATAACTAAATGCTAAATAATAGAAATAAAATCCAACAACTAAGGATATAATCTCAAACAATCTCAACTACAAATCTCAACTTATACAACTCAAGTTCTAAACATGAAAGCTAAATAACAACTAGCTAATCTCCCAATCACTCCTGAGTATCGGGGCCAAAGCTAGCTAAACCATCTCTACAGTAATATGTAGGGCATGTGTCCTCAGGGCAGTCATCTATAAAATTTACAACAGGTCCAGTCAGGACAGGAACGAGTACAACTCATCAAGAAAATTCAAATAAATGACAGAGAACTATAAAGCAGTTATAGACAGTTTTATTGATGAATATGGCAGTTTATATACAGGTGATGGTATGGAAAACAGATAAGATACAAGGAAAACAGGTAACTAAAACAAGAGAAGGATGATGGCAATGAAGACTGTAAAATAAATCTAGCTGAACTAAGGTAACAGAATAAGTCCAGAAAGTAATTGCAAAACAAGTGTAAAACTATTATAAATCCAGTACGGGATGAATCTAAAATAATATGAATCCAGTACCAGATGATTCTAGGTAGTGATCAAGAATCCAGGTGAGTCCAGCTAATCTAATAGTTTGTTTTAAAATACTGAGATCGACATGTAAACGGTTGTGGGTAATCAGGCACACCTCTCACTGATCAGGCGAGAGATGGCTATGCTTCCAGTAGATTCCAATTGGAGATTCCAGATTTGGGGTATGTCTACATGTCTTACTCAATATTTCCCCGCCCCGCAAAATAAATGAATCCAGAATTCGACACGAGAATCGAGGTGAGTCCAGCCAAAATATGATGATTCCAGTAATAGATTTCGGAATGATTCCAGTGATTCCAGTAATAGAGGTCAGATAAGTAAGGTATGTGTGTCGCATACATGAATCCAGAAATATCCATACGTATTGTAACAGAGAATCACATAAAACTAAATAGAACTGAAATACAGTAACTGACAATTAAATGAGAGAACTATCAGAGAATGTACTCGCCTGATACTTTGAAAAGAGTAGTGTAATGTCAGATGTCTGCACCAAAGTCACAATGTCCTAAGTAGAACAGTATAGGTTATAATATGTTTAAAATAAGGCAAATGATGGTTATGATGCAATCTACATGATTTCTAGGTCAATCTAGGTCAAAGTCAACTCTAAGTCAAACCTGGTCAACTGTCTAGGTCAAACTAGGTCCAAGTCAAACTTGGTCAACTCTGGGTCGACCCAAGTCAACTGCAATAGTCAAACTAGGTCAATCCTAGTCTAGCCAAGTCTCACTAGACCTAACCAAGCTTAGACTAGCAAGCACACATCAAAACTGGGCTATACAAGCCAACAACACATATTGACTGGACATTCATGCCATAAACATAAGCTAGAAACCATAGGCTATAGGCCATAGGCTAAATAACATACATTTCACACACAAGGTCTACTCTCACATATTTATACATAAAATATCTAATTTATATAATAGCACACATTAATACACATATAGGCTACTTTATGCATATAGGCAGAATATATATATATATATATATATATATATATATATATATATATATATATATATATATATATATATATATATTAACATATAGTGCTAAAGAGAGGATACAAGTTTATGTGCATGGGGGTATGTGTGTGTGTGAGTCTAGGTGTGCCTGTAACCATGTGGGTGTGTGTGTGTATCCTGTGAAAGCCTATTTAGATTGTGTGTATGATATCTAAAAAATCAGTGGATAGGGTGTGAGTGATCAACATGAGTGTGTAGTGTGTAAAAATGTAAAAACTGTGAGTTGTGAGCATGGTGTGTGATACTACATGAGTGAAGTTGTGTGTGAACACTGTGATCTTCAATATCAGTTTTGTGTGTGTGTGTGTGTGAATTAACATAGGAAATCAGTGTGTTGACAGGAATCAATGTGTAATGGTACCTATGTGTGTGTAATAGTGGACAAGTGACAGGGACAAAATGTGAAGGTGATGTGCAAAACAGAAAAGAATCAAGGGCAGTCCATAAAACAGTCTAATCTAAATGAAAACCCAACAATCTCAGTTTTAGGAACACAATATCAAATAAAAGAAATCAGTGAGCTATTAATCAGTGCATTCACAGGTTTTAGGAAACTTTTGATAGGAAAACAGTGTGCTAAACATTGTGTTCATGTGTCAGTGCAACCAGTGAGCCACTAAGCATTACAAAATCTGAAAATAGGTTGACAGTTACCTTGTGAGAAAATTAGTGAATACATTGAACAACATTCAACTCAGTTTCAAAGTCCAAACCAAGTTCACTCAACACCATTTCCTTCAACCACTCATGAACTCTCACATGTCCTGCACATCTCCTATATTGCTACTAAGGTGTAGAGGGTATTAGTTGACAGTAACAATCTCAGGAAATAGGAATCAAATCCTATTCTCAGTGTGTGTGTATATGTAAAATCTGTGAGAGTGTAATAGAATAGTGTTCTCAGGTTTCATGCCCTGTACAACTCAGAAAATAGTAAGCAAATATGGTTTCCAGTTCTTTACAAACAGTGTGAGATGTGTGTACAGTTCATGAGTGTGTGTGGGCATGTGTGGGTAATGTGTATACATTTAAACAAACATTCATTTCAGTTTTCAGGTGAAAGTGAAACACTATATATATATATATCAACCACATTTATCTCAACATGAATCCCAATTTTAATCCAAAAACCCAACACAACCTAATCTAACATGGAATCAAACTGGCAGTGACCAATGCACATGTATATGAATCCAACATGAGAATTAAAACTAAGATTCAATAAAAGAAACTTTAAAAAAACAGAATGAGTTATTTGAAAATCTGGGATTTCAGTCCCTCATTGAATTTGCCCATTTTCATACTCAAATTCTATTTCCGTGATAACAAGCTAATCAAACTATGAAAACCTATTCTAGCATGAACTAATACACATATGGGAACCAATCTAGTGATTTAAAACAACATTTAAATCAGATAAAAAAAAGAGAAATCAATTCAGGATATAAGAACAGAAACACGTATTAGTAAAAAAAAACCCAAATCGTATGCTAAAACATGTAAATATACTAAATTATAGGTTGGTAAATCATGTTACATATGTGTTGGTGTCCCTCGAGTTCTCTCGTGTCACCCAGGGCCGGATACGGCGTGTCCACACGTCAAGAACCACTCTCGTGCACACACAGACACGCTGTCTCGTGCACGCGTGCACTCGTGTCTAGGACACGACACACGACACGACACTACACGTGGGTGTGCACCTAGGTTCGCCTAGGGTAGGGCCACCTCACAGACACCCTGCACTGTATCCACGAGACTCCAGGACGCGACACAGAGCCCGTGTCAGCACGCAGATTGCCGCTGTGTGCGCGCAGTGCGTGCCCAGTGCGGGCACGATTGCTCCACGTGTACACAACCATCTGCTCCCAAATTTTGGAAGTATGATGTCAGACGTTGCCCCTCACCCCACAGAAAAATTTACGTGTCCACGTGTCCTGTGTCGGGAGTTCTCAGCCCCGTGATGCAGGACATAGTGTGCGTGTGTGCATAGCGTGTCCAACACGAATTTCTGACACATTAGGACACTAAAATACCAGACACTCTTCACAAAAAATAACCTACACACCTAGATCTAGGACTCTATTAAAATATATTTGCAAAATTTGCAAATCGAAATGGTTCGGGCATTTCGTCGAACACTTAGCTATTAGGTTCGATACGTGTCCGATACGGACACGTAACCTAATACAAATGACACAAAATTCCTCCAGAATTTAGGGGACACCTATTCCTAAACCATCATACAAAGAAATCACAAAAATAATGCAATTTAAAGGGTTTTACCTATAGGTATAAATTGCATGGAAAAGCTCCAAATGGAGGGTGTTCTTCTTGATGACCAAATACTCCAAATAGATCCCAAACTGAAATATCCCTCCACCAACAGTCCATAAACTCAATTTAGAACCCAATGCAAAAGACTAGGATGAAAAAGGAGATCAAATGAATAAAATGGAAATTTTTGGAAGGGGGAGACTTACCTTTCTTTTCTCCAAGTGTTGGAATGATAAAAAAAAGGCAAGAACTCAAGGAGGAGATTATTTATAGAGAGAGGAGCCCTAGTGGCTGTTCATATGTTCAATAATTAGGGTTAGGGTTCACTAAATGGCCCATGGGCTTAAGTCATGATCAATTAAATAATTAAGCCATAAGTCATTTCATGAAACCATAAGCCATGACTTAAATTAACTAAACCAAATCCCCTCATTCTAAAACTATTCTCTAATGACTAAAATAACTTAACTCAAGTTAGACTAGGGTCACCATGGCTAGGATTAGCTTCTAGGCTAGTCTACTAGGTCTCAACAAGTCAAAGTCAAATTAGAATTCACCAATTCAACAAATCACCAAAAAATTCAAATAAGTCAAAATGACTAAATTACTCCTAGACTAAAAATGATAATTAAACATCCTAATGACATGGTTAGGCTCTAGGTCATGCAGTCTCTCAAGTTTCACTAGCAGCACATCAAAATCATAAGTCATGACTTAAACCAGTTTATAAATAGTTTAATAAAATTATTAAAAATCACTAAAAATTATAATGTGAATCAAATATCAATAATTAATAATTATAATTACAAAATTTCAAAATTACCCTCATCTGGAAAACTGGGTGTTACAATCCTACCCACCTTAGAAAAATTTCGTCCTCGAAATTAAAATGATCGTATCCCTACTAGGTCAAACCCCCAGCAAATCAAAGTCAAAGCAACACAATCCTACTGGTCGTGATTTCATAGTCTCGTATGGGGTAGCTACACTATCTAGCAATTAAAACAATATCATGGCAGGTACTAATGGAATCACACAGGAAAGTGGGAAGAAGAATGAGAAGGACAAACCTGCTAACCCATCACCTGCAGCGTCGGCCTACTCGACTGTCAGCACAGAAGCCCTACCCCTCTGGGGTATATCCCTCTGTTGGTGCGGGGCACGGTGCTGTGCTACAGGTGGCCTAGCTCCCTCTATCTAATCCATGACACTCAAGTAATATCCACCCTGATATTCCACTCAAATTCTCTAGGGCACCATCTATATGGTATCTATCCTGCAATCTAATAATCATACCCGTCTATCCAAAACCATGCCACCAGAATCCTCATCACACCAGTAAGTATGGCTGCGATAATCCATAGAGTCCACAACTAATGTACATACATCTAGAATCATGGTATTTAAAATTTTCGCATTGCCGCTAGCTTGGCTGCGAAAAATTTAAATTCCCATACCCAAGAAATACCACATTTCTAGTATGAGAGTATTTTTGACATTTTTGGGGTAATTTAAATTTATTAGAATTTATTTGAATTTATGGGAATTTTTAGGGATTATTTTGGAATTGTTTGAACTAGATTGATTTTGGCTAGTCTTGACCCTTGTAGACCAACCTAGAAGCTAACCCTAGTTAGTATGGACTTGGTTAGGTTATATGACTCTAGTCTAACCTAGCCTAATCCTTGTTTTGGTCATTAGACTCTAATTAGAAATAGGAATTAGAAAGTCATAAGTCATGGCTTATGATTTAGAACCATTAATAAATCATTTTAACTCATAGCCTTGTAGTTTGGCCCAAACCCCAAAATAGAAAAACCCTAAGCCCTAGACTAAGTGGCCGGCCACCACCCCTATCCATATTGGGAACATCACCCTATAAATACTTTCCTAATTTTTAGGGTTGCCTCTTTCTTAGGAAAGCTCAAAGTTTAAGGAAAGGTTTGTTCCTACTTCTTTTAATCCCTAGATTCTCATTCCATTTCCTTTTTCATTCAAATCTCTTCCATAGGGTTCTAATATACCTATTCTTGCTGATTTTGAAGTTTTATTTCAGTTTGTTGTGATTTGAGTGGATTGGGACATCAAAGAGAAGAGCTCGAGAAAGGGGGTTTTTATAGAAAGTTCAAGAATAGGTAACTCCTCCATTTCTCCATGAAATTTTGATTTCTTTTCATATTTAGGAAGCCCTAGGAGTCCCCTAAGTGTCTGCATTAGTTTCGTGTTGAGTCCCATAAGTTTTGTGTCCGTTTGGACACGTATCAGAGTCTTGACTGAGGTGTTTGTCGAAATGCCTCAAAGGGCATTTCGATTTCATTTGTGCAATATTTTTAAATAGAAATTTAGGTTTTACTATTGCTTATGCATTCCTATTCATCTGAGTGGATTTTTGTGTCGGCTTGTGTCGATTTCGATGCGTGGACACGCGCTGCACACGCGCGCGCGATTGGATCCCCTGCTGATCGGGGGCCACAGTTGCCAGGACATGCCACGTCATCACTTGACACTTGACACATGGGACGTCCTCGTGACTGACATGAAGTGTGCCGAGTCTCAGACCCCCACGTGTCGTGTCGGACACGCACGAGCACGTGCATTGCTTTTGTACTGAACTGGGTTCAGTTATTTTAGTACACTGATACGGCGTTCGTATCAATCACAGACACGTCTAAGACACGATACAGGTCGACCTAGTCCTAGCCCTAGTATAGGTGTACACGTGTGCACGAGCACGTGGCCTAGTTCGTGCTGTGTCGTGTGCACGACACGCGTGCACACGTGCACGATGTGTGCACTGAAACAGTGCCTGTGTGCACTGTTTCGTGTCTCGTTTCTGTTTGGACACATCGTGTCCACTTGGGTGGACACCTTTGTTTGGTAGGACACACATGTATTATATATTTCATTTACCAACTCTTTATTTTGTGTTTTAATAATTGTTCAATATGTAATTGTTAATCTACCAATTTCTGAAACTATGCATTGGTTTTCTATTTTTTCCCAGATTTTAATATTGAACTTTGCCATCATGTTAAACCCTTTTAATACTGTTAATATGTAGGTTTAAGTCCCTAAATCTATTCTCCTATATGTTAGCTACCTATGTGTCGAATTTGGTGTTAATTGGTGGGTTATTGCCTTGGAAAAATGGGTTGATTTATGGTAGGCTGAAAACTGAAACCATAATCTGTGTTAAACTGATTTTTTTGAAGTTCTATTGAACCATGGAATGTTTCCTATGTTGTATGAAAACCTGGGAATGTTAGGGATGAAAACTGAAAATCTGGAATTAGTTTTTTGAATGAAAATATGAGAATTAATATATATGGTTTTACATGAGCACACAGTCTATGGTACCCCCCCTTTAGTCCCAGTCACACACACATTCATTAGCTCACTATTTTATATGTTAACTGTCTTGGTGTTTCCAAATTTCCTTTTTCCTGTCACAGTCCAGTATCACTCATTACACACATATTTCACACCCTATGTTCCAGTTTTTCCCCCCCACACACAAGCCACACACATATAAACTATCACACTTGCCTCTCTTTAACGCACATACTATTATACTTTGGCACACACAGTTTTTTCTAATACACACTCACTGATTTGCCCTTTCCTTTTTCCTGTTCAGCCAGTGAACACAGACACTCACACAGCCCTCTCTTGTATTGCTCACTCACTCACTAGCACACACAAAGAAAGCCACCCATGTATGTCTCTTCACACACACACACACAGTTTACACATGTCCTATCTATATACCTATCTAATGTAAAGCATATATGTAGTGTAACTTTTCCCTCTCTATTTGTATCCTATTTCTCTATGTGATTAATTGCTAATAGGTAATATATATATATATATATATATATATATATATATATATATATATATGTGTGTGTGGTAGTTGTGTAATTTGGGTATCTAGTATTGATACCTACATAGGATGTATGGATTATACAAGTATATATATATGCCACATATATATATAACTTGTGTATTTACTATATATAGGTAATATAGGCCTAGGTAATGTGGTATAGCTTGGTGAGCCTAGATAGGGCTTATACAGCTTTATTAGGCCTAGTATAGCCTTGTTAGACTAATATAGACTAGTTTGATCTATTTTAGACTTGGTTGACCTAGTTTGACTTCTAGGGTTGACCAGAGTTGACCAAGAGTTGACTTCGGCCTAGATTGACTTAGAATCATGTAGAATGCATAGTAGGACTTCATTATACCATTTTGGACTTGTTGTGACTTGTGCTGTTCTGATTAGGAGCCAGACACCACTCCTCGGACAATACTTTCATATTGGACACTCATATACCAGGCGAGTACATTCTCTGATCATTTCATATCCTGCTTAGAATTATTTCCTGCATTAAATTACTTTACTTGTGCTGTCACGACATTATCACGGATTGGTACTATATAGATCTCTTCATGCGATGTTATCCCCCTCGGGAGTATCGGGTACATCGTGTCATGTGCGTTTCACTTTCATCATGTACTCCTGTGCTTTCACCATACATGTACACTCTTGTGAATCATGTACTCTCATGTTCACAGAGCCCTCATGTATACTATCATGTGCACCCTTTCATGGGGCCCCATGTGATATCATGTATAATAACATAACCAGCTTAGATCCTTGTGTATTGATTGGGGAAACGGGGGAGTACTAGTAGTCATGTGAACAATTCCATAGTAGTGTAGATCATGTGAAACTCCTTAGTGTAGATCATGTACAAATCTGTCCTGTTCACATGTGCTATCATGTACTCTGACTCACTAGCCACTGTTAGTTTCTTACTTATAGTAGATATTTCTATTACAGTTCTCTCTTTCTGTTTACATACTGTATTCTTTAGCACCTGTATCTTACTTTACTGCATGATTATATTTTCTAACCTGCTATAAACTGTTGAGATGTACTGTACTCGCTTCTGTCCTGACTGGACCTGTTGAAAATATTACAGAGGACGAGGAGGAGGCTTGTCTGGATACTTACTACGGGGCAGCCTTAGATAACACTTGCGAGCTGGACCCTCAGGAGGACCCAGCTCTAGCTGAGGACGTCACCCCCATTACCTAGACTAGATTAGTTAGGCTTATCTTATTTTATGTAGTCTTGAGACATATTTAGCTAGACTTTATTCTGAGTTCTGAGTTGTATATATTCTTTCATTTCTGTAGCTGAGAACATGTACTTCTGGATATTTGCTGGGATTATCTTAGACTACTTTATCATCTATTTGTTTCCTTGAGTTCTATTTTATATCGTGCTATCTCTTCCTTAGTTGTGATTGAGTTTATTACTGCTATGTCACCCCCATTCGGGGAGTATAAACTGTTTAGATATGTTTTGTTAGATGTATGTTGACCTAGGACAGCGTTCTACCGTCGACACTGCGGCGTAGGCTGGACGTACCCACGTCTCGTGCCCTTACTCTAGGGTGCGGGTCATGACACGTTTTTAGTGGTGGCCCATGCAGGTCTAGACTAGAAGTACAGTGTTATTCGAATTAGAGTATCACTACAGCCTGCAGTAGGACATAGGACATTAATTTTAAGGTACTCAATCACTTTAGGAAAAATTCTTTTATTGCCATCTAAATCCTTATTGTCAGCTGATCCTTTAAATTTTTCTCACTACCACATTTCTAGTGTGAGGGTATTTTATCATTTTTGGGGTAATTTAAATTTATTAGAATTTATTTGAATTTATGGGAATTTTTAGGGTTTATTTTGGAATTATTTAGACTAGGTTGACTTTGACTAGTTTTGACCCTTGTAGACCAACCTAGGAGCTAACCCTAGTTAGTATGGACTTGGTTAGGTTATATGACTCTAGTCTAACCTAGGCTAATTCTTGGTTTGGTCATTAGACTCTAATTAGCAATAGGAATTAGAAAGTCATAAGTCATGGCTTATGATTTACAACCTTTATTAAATCAAATCAAACCATAGCCTTGTAGGCTGGCCCAAAGCCCAAGACAAATTCCAAAAACCCTAATCCCTAGACAAGTGGCCGGCCACCCCTATCATTATTGGGAACATCACCCTAAAAATACCCTCTTAATTTTAGGGTTGCCTCTTTCTTAGGAAAGCTCAAAGTTTAAGAAAGGTTTGTTTTATATTTCAATTAATCCCTAGATTCCCATTCCATTTACTTTTTCATTCAAATCTCTTCCATAGGGTTCTAATATACCTATTCTTGCTGATTTTGAAGTTTTATTTCAGTTTGTTGTGATTTGAGTGGATTGGGACATCAAGAAGAAGAGCTCTAGAAAGGGGGTTTTTATAGAAAGTTCAAGAATAGGTAACTTCTCCATTTCTCCATAAAATTCTAGTTTTATTGCATATCTAGGGAGCCCTAGGCCTAACCTAACTATAGGAATAGGAAACCCAAGATTTTGGGTCCATTTTGTGTCCTATTTGGACACGTATCAGTGTCCCTATAAATGTGTTTGTGAAAATGCCACAGAGGAACTTTTGTGTTATTTTCGAGATATTTTTTGAATGGAAAATTGTGTTTTGATGTCACTTACACGATTGTGATTTACTGGGATGGATTCGTGCACGTGTCGTGTCATTTTGGACACGCGTGCACATGTGTTGCACACGCTCGCGCGCGGCCTGGCGGATCCCCTGCAACTCGGGGTCTCCACAGGACACGACACGACGAGTTTTGACACAAAACTTTGTGGGATCGATGGGGCATGTTCTGTCACCATCCTCCCCAAATTTCTTTGGGTCTCGTACATTTATTAGAAAGTTATTCGTCGTACACGGGGCTTACACTGACACTGTGCACTGTTTTCTTCACTCACTGATACGGCTCTATTTCTCAGACACGGCAACACGAGGACACGATATAGTCACTTAGACGTGAGCACCTAGACCTATCCTAGGTGGGGGCACGACCACGAGGCCTAGTTTGGCCTGTGTCGTGTGCACGACACGAGTGCACGTGTGCACGAGACAGTGCACTGGACAGTGCACTTGAACCTGAATTGAGTTTTCCTTTGTTTGGACACGATTGTGTCCTCGTGTTTGGACAAATGACCCTGTTGGACACGTACACAACCTGTATATGGGTTACCAACCTTTGATTTGGTATTTTAGATTAATTTTGTTAATCAATTCTCCATTTTTCCCAATTTTTGAAATGGTGTATTGATTCCTGATTTTTCCAGTTTTTGTTATTGAACTTGAACATCAAATTAATCTAGTTTTACACTGTTAAATGCATGTTTTAAAGTTCTAATATGTTCTCCTATATGTAATCTAGTTATATGTCAACTTTTGTTTTAATTAGGACTATTTTGAGTTCAAAACTGGGATTGATGGTAGGACTGAAACTGGGTATTCAGTTTTTTATTCCCAGATTATTTCCAGTTTTCAAATGTTGAACTTTGCCAATCATTTTAGCCCATTTAATTACTGTTATTGCATGATTTACTACCTAATATAGTTTACCTATATGTGATCTATGTATGTGTCAATTTTGTGTTGATTTGGTGGGTTTTTGATTTCGAAATTGGGCTAGGATAGTGTAAACTGAACTAAACTCAGTTTTATGATTTTGATTTAGTTTTCCTATTTCCTCTGCAGTTAGGATTGAACTGAAAATCTAGAATTAGCTTTATGAATGAATCTGAGATTTGTGTAGACTGAACTGAGATTTAGGTTTTGGTTTAAAACTGGAGAATGGGGTTGACCCTTTACTGTTTCTTTTTCCTGTGCATATCTCATTTCCCTGTTTAGTTCATGCACCCACACACAGTCACACACTTCACTATTTTTCCTGTGCAACACAGTCACTCTCATACACACACACATTTTCTATTTTTTTACCCTTCATTGATACACCCTACACAAATCTCTCTACACAAATTATTAACACACACATACATTTTTGTTTCACTCACTCTCCTAACACACAAACCTTCATGTTCAGTTACACACACACACAGTCTTTTGCATCTCTCTCTCTCTATATATGTATATTTCCTAGTCTTCTAAATGTAGGTTATATATAGTATGTATACATAGGTATGTAATGTATACCTATGTGTATATAGGTTGAGCCTATATATATATTGTGATGTTTCTAATAGTTGCACTATAACCTAGGTAATGTACACATATAGGTAATATGTAGGAATGCCAACTAACGTGTCTAGTTGGTCTAGATAGCCTAGTAGTGTGGTGTATAGGTTGAGTGACCTAGTATAGAATAATGTAGTCTAGTGTAGGCTAGTTTGACCTAATTTAGACTTGGTTTACCTAGTTTAACCATAGTTGACTTAGGTTTGACTACTTGGTTGACCAAGGTTGACCAAGAGTTGACTTTGGCCTAGATTGACCTAGAATCATGTAGAATGCATAGTAGGAATTCATTTTACCATTTTGGACTTGTTGTGACTTGTGCTGTTCTGATTAGGAGCCAGACACCACTCCTCGGGCAGTACTTTCATATTGGACACTCAGATACCAGGCGAGTACATTCTCTGATCATTTCATATCCGGCTTAGAATTATTTTCTGCATTAAATTACTTTACTTGTGCTGTCACGACATTATCACGGATTGGTACTATATGGATCTCTTCATGCGATGTTATCCCCCTCGGGAGCATCGGGTACATTGTGTCATGTGCGTTTCACTTTTATCATGTACTCCTGTGCTTTTACCATATATGTACACTCTTGTGAATCATGTACTCTCATGTTCACAGAGCCCTCATGTATACTATCATGTGCACCCTTTTATGGGCCTCCATGTGATATCATGTATAATAACATAACCTGCTTATATCCTCGTGTATTGATTGGGGAAACGGGAGAGTGCTAGTAGTCATGTAAACAATTCCATAGTAGTGTAGATCATGTGAAACTCCTTAGTGTAGATCATGTACAAATCTGCTCTGTTTACATGTGCTATCCTGTACTCTGACTCACTGGCCACTGTTAGTTCCTTACTTATAGTAGATATTTCTATTACAGTTCTCTCTCTCTGTTTACATACTGTATTCTTTAGCACCTGTATCTTACTTTACTACATGATTATATTTTCTAACCTGCTATGAACTGTTGAGATGTACTGTACTCGCTCCTGTCCTGACTGGACCTGTTAAAAATATTACAAAGGACGAGGAGGAGGCCTATTTGGAGACTTTCTACGGGACAGCCTTAGATGACACTTGCGAGCTGGACCCTCAGGAGGACCCAGCTCTAGCTGAGGATGTCACCCCCATTTCCTAGACTAGATTAGTTAGGCTTATCTTTTTATGAAGTCTTGAGACATGTTTTAGCTAGACTTTATTCTGTTCTGAGTTGTATATATTATTTCGTTCAGTATCTGAGACCATGTACTTATGGATATTTGCTGGGATTATCTTAGGCTACTTTATCATCTATTTGTTTCCTTGAGTTCTATTTCATATCGTGCTATCTCTTCCTTAGTTGTGATTGAGTTTATTACTGCTATGTCACCCCCATTCGGGGAGTATAAACTATTTAGATATGTTTTGTTAGATGTATGTTGACCTAGGACAGCGTTTTATAGCCGATACTACGGCGTAGGCTGGACGTACCCACGTCTCGTGCCCTTACTCTAAGGTGCGGTTCGTAACACATTTTTAATGGTAGCCCATGCAGGTCTAGACTAGAAGTGTAGTGGTATTCGAATTAGAGTACCACTACAGCCTGCAGAAGGATATATGACATTAATTTTAAGGTACTCAATCACTTTAGGAAAAATTTTGGTTTTACTATTGCTTATGCTGGGTCTCGTCCCCTCTTGAGCCTAAGCTCAAGATCATCCTTTGCTAGCAAGGCTCCCGTCAAGATCTCCTCGAACGTAGCATCCCGGTTGCCCTTGGTCAAGGACTTGACCTCCTTGACTAGACCCTTTCGGAACCTCTGGGCCTTCGTCGTCTCGCTCAAGCCCTCTACAAACCTGCCAAGGTGGCCAAACTCTCCGGCGTACTCCTCCACTGAAAGGCTCCCCTGGACTAGGCTCTCGAACTGCGACTCCAAGGCTCTGAGTGCTGAATCTGGGAAGAACTTCTTCTTGAAGAAGCCCTTGAACTGCTCCCAAGTATGCCCAGGTACCCCCACCAAGGGTCTGACTGATACCAGGTGCGAGCAAGATCTCGCATCCGGCTAGCTGCGGCCTTGATCTGAAGATCTGCTAGTATCCTGGCCAAGCGGAAGATCTCCTCTGTATGCTCGATCCACTCATCGGCAAATAGGATCCCCTCTGTCCCCAGAAAGTCTCAGGGGCTCATCTTCTGAAACTGCTCGATCCCGGGTGTCCTCGGCTAATAGACCACTGGTCGAGCTGCAACCGTCGTAAGGGCCAACTCCATGCCCCTGTCCTGTCGAGCCTGCTGCCGGTCCATGAACTGCTGGAAGTACACGAATATCTGCGCTGCATCTACGTGTTCTGTAGGCGGTGGCTGCTGGAAAGGATCCTCTGGAATGACCGGGTCCTGCCTCCGAGCCGGTGGAAGCATACCTCCTACTGCTACTGCCGAGGTCTCAATACGAGCAGAGGTGGCAGGAGCTGCAGTACCCTGGCCTCGCTGTACTGGCTGGGAGGTAGTAGTCCCCTCCATAGCATCCCCATGGATGGTATGCAGCGATCTATTCTCTACCATCCTGAAGATAGACAAACAAGAGTATCAATTTCTGAAAAAGAAGAGAAATAACAAAGACGAACAATTATAATTCAAAGGATCAGCTGACAAAAGGATTTAGATGGAAATAAAGAAATTTTCCTAAAGTGATTGAGTACCTTAAAATTAATGTCCTATATCCTACTGCAGGCTGTAGTGATACTCTAGTTCGAATACCACTACAATTCTAGTCTAGACCTGCATGGGCCACCACTAAAAATGTGTCACGACCCGCACCCTAGAGTAAGGGCACGAGACGTGGGTACGTCTAGCCTACGCCGTAGTGTCGGCGGTAGAACGCTGTCCTAGGTCAACATACATCTAACAAAACATATCTAAACAGTTTATACTCCCCGAATGGGGGTGACATAGCAGTAATAAACTCAATCACAACTAAGGAAGAGATAGCACGATATGAAATAGAACTCAAGGAAACAAATAGATGATAAAGTAGTCTAAGATAATCCCAGCAAATATCCAGAAGTACATGGTCTCAGCTACAGAAATGAAAGAATATATACAACTCAAAACTCAGATTAAAGTCTAGCTAAACATGTCTCAAGACTACATAAAATAAGATAAGCCTAACTAATCTAGTCTAGGCAATATAGAGAGACTAGGAAATATAGAAGACTAGGAAATATACATATATATAGAGAGAGAGATGCAATAGACTGTGTGTGTGTGTGTAACTGAACATGAAGGTTTGTGTGTTAGGAGAGTGAGTGAAACAAAAATGTAAGTGTGTGTTAATTATGTATGTAGAGAGTTTTGTGTAGGGTGTATCAATGAAGGGTGAAAAAATAGGAAATGTGTGTTGCACAGGAAAAACAGTGAAGTGTGTGACTGTTTGTGGGTGCATGGACTGAACAAGAAAATAAGATATGCACAGGAAAAAGTAACAGTAAAGGTGTCACTACCACATTTCTAGTTTGAGGGTATTTTTGACATTTTTGGGGTAATTTAAATTTATTAGGATTTATTTGAATTTATGGGAATTTTTAGAAATTATTTTGGAATTGTTTGAATAAGGGTTGACTAGGTTGACTTTGACTGGCTTTGACTTTGTGACCTGACCCTAGTTAAGTTGGACTTGACTAGATATGAGACCCTAGGTTAAGTTAAGTTAACCATACTCTAGTTAGTGAAACCAATTAGGAATATTGAGATTTGAATAGAAGGATTTTGACCACAAGTCATGACTTGTGATTTTTAAGTCATCGATTTATGACTAAGCCCAAAGCCCATTAGCCAAGTGCCCAAACCCTAACCCTAACAATTTTGTCCAGCCAACTTAACCCCTCCTAGGGATCCCCCCTTATAAATAATCTCTTAGAAATTAGGGCTAGCCTCTAAGGAAGAACAAGCTTGAGAAAGAGGTAATGTCCCAACTTCAAAAATCCCTAGAAAATCCATTTTTGCTTCTTTTTCCCCCAAACAAATTGTAATAGGTTTTAATTTGAGTATTCTTGCTGTTGTTACAATTTATTCTCAGATTCAAATCAATTTGGAGGAGTTTCACCATCAAAAGGAACATCTCTCTCTAGAGCTTTTTGGGGGTTTTGATACATAGAGGTAACTTCCTATTCTCACCATGAAATTCTAGTTTTATTGCATATCTAGGGAGCCTTAGGCCTAACCTAATTGTAGGAATAGGAAACCCTAGATTTTGGGTCCATTTCGTGTCCTATTTGGACACGTATCAGTGTCCCTATGAATGTGTTTGTGAAAATGCCACAGAGGAACTTTTGTGTTATTTTTGAGATATTTTTTGAATGGAAAATTGTGTTTTGATGTCTCTTACACGATTATGATTTACTGGGATGGATTCGTGCACGTGTCGTGTCGTTTTGGACACACGTGCACATGTGCTGCACACGCTCGCGCACGGCCTGGCGGATCCCCTGCTACTCGGGGTCTCCACAGGACACGACACGGCGAGTTTTGACACAAAACTTTGGAGGATCCTTGGGGCACCTTCTGTCATCACGCTCCCCAATTTTTACTAGGTTTCGTGGTCGGGTTGGAGAGAAATCAGTCGCGCACTGATTTCTCACTGATCTGTGCACAGTGTGTAATTAGCCACTGATACGGCCCTGTATTTTTGGATACGACACGCACTGACACGAATCAGGATGACACACACCTAGGTCTACCCTACGCGCACCCACTGACACGTGCACGTGGGCCAGTTCGCGTCGTGTCGAATGCACGACACGCGTGCACCTGTGCACGACGCACTGACTGTGTATGTGTCTCAGTACACTGTTTTGGGCAATTTCGTTTTGGACATGGCTGTGTCCTCGTGGTATACACTTGACACTTCCAGAGACACCTTCACACATAGTATTTATGTTACCAACCAATAAATTGGTATTTTAGTTTGAAATTATTGGTTAATTTCCATTTTCCAATTTTTCCTGATACATGTTTTTAACCACAGATTTTCCAATTTTTTATGTAGATTTTGCCATTCATTTTGTTTAGCTTAATGATGTAAATTGCATGGTTTTTAACCTCTAATATTTACACCTACATGTTATTTAATGATAGGTTGATTTTGGGTTTGATTTGTTGTGATTTGGGTTCAAAATCTGGAAATTTCATTTGGGGACTGTTTGAATGGTTTTAATGTGATATTATGAGTTGTTTGAACTCTGATTTCAGAGTGTTATGAACTCAAATACTGAGTTCACAATACCTGAGATTGAAAGGGGTTCTCCAATATAAAAATCTGATTTGGTTGGGGGAGGGCTCTACTACTGCTATCATGTGCACTGTTTTTATTTTCACAGACTTTCCTCTCTCTCTTCACTGTTTTTGTATAATTCCTGCACACAACTGAATCACCTCTCACTCACTTCACTGATTTCTTTCTAATACACACACACATGTAGACACATCACACTTATACACACACTCTCTCTCTATATATATATATATATATTCCCTAGTCTTTATATAGGTAAGTTTATGTATATAGTATCTATACATATATAATATATGTAATATTTACCTATATATATATATATATATATATATATATATATATATATATATATATATATATATATATATATATATATATATATATATATAGGTAATGTGAGTATTTATATACATATGGTAGTTGTGTATTTTTGGGTATCTAGTCTAGATACCGACATAGGATGTATGAGTTATACAAGGATATATATATATATATATATATATATATATATATATATATATATATATATATATATATATATATATATGTCACATATATATACAACTTGTGTATTTATTATACATAGGTAATATATATACATGTGTTAAGTATAGGCCTAAGTAATGTAGTATAGCTTGGTGAGCCTAGATTGGGCTTGTACAGCTTTATTAGACCTAGTATAGACTAGTTTAGACTTGATAGCCTAGTTTAGACTTGGTTAGACCTAGTTTGACTATAGTTGACCTAGTTTGACTTCTAGGGTTGACCAGAGTTGACCAAGAGTTGACTTTGGCCTAGATTGACCTAGAATCATTTAGAATGCATAGTAGGACTTCATTATACCATTTTGGACTTGTTGTGACTTGTGCTATTCTGATTAGGAGCCATACACGACTCCTCGGACAGTACTTTCATATTGGACACTCAGATACCAGGCGAGTACATTCTCTGATCATCTCATATCCTGCTTAGAATTATTTCCTGCATTAAATTACTTTACTTGTGCTGTCACGACATTATCACGGATTGGTACTATATGGATCTCTTCATGCGATGTTATCTCCCTCGGGAGCATCGGGTACATTGTGTCATGTGCATTTCAGTTTCATCATGTACTCTTGTGCTTTCACCATACATGTACACTCTTGTGAATCATGTACTCTCATGTTCACAGAGCCCTCATGTATACTATCATGTGCACCCTTTCATGGGCCCCCCATGTGATATCATGTATAATAACATAACCTGCTTAGATCCTTGTGTATTGATTGGGGAAAACGGGGGAGTGCAAGTAGTCATGTGAACAAATCCATAGTAGTTTAGATCATGTGAAACTCCTTAATGTAGATCATGTACAAATCTGTTCTGTTCACATGTGCTATCATGTACTCTGACTCACTAGCCACTGTTAGTTCCTTACTTATAGTAGATATTTCTATTACAGTTCTCTCTCTCTGATTATATACTGTATTCTTCAGCACCTGTATCTTACTTTACTGCATGATTATATTTTCTAACCTGCTATAAACTGTTGAGATGTACTGTACTCGCTCCTGTCCTGACTGGACCTGTTGAAATATTACAGAGGACGAGGAGGAGGCCTGTCTGGATACTTACTACGGGGCAGCCTTAGATGACACTTGCGAGCTGGACCCTCAGGAGGACCCAGCTCTAGCTGTGGACATCACCCCCATTGCCTAGACTAGATTAGTTAGGCTTATCTTATTTTATGTAGTCTTGATACATGTTTAGCTCGACTTACTTTCTGTTCAGAGTTGTTGAGTTGTATATATTCTTTCATTCAGTATCTGAGACCATGTACTTCTGGATATTTGCTGGGATTATCTTAGACTACTTTATCATCTATTTATTTCCTTGAGTTCTATTTCATATCGTGCTATCTCTTCCTTAGTTGTGATTGAGTTTATTACTGTTACGTCACCCCCATTCGAGGAGTATAAACTGTTTAGAGATATATTGCTAGATGTATGTTGACCTAGGACAGCGTTCTACCGTCGACACTGTGGCGTAGGCTGGACGTACCCGCGTCTCTTGCCCTTACTCTAGGGTGCGGGTCGTGACACGTTTTTAGTGGTGGCCCATGCAGGTCTGCACTAGAAGTGTAGTGGTATTCGAACTAGAGTATCACTACAGCCTGCAGTAAGATATAGAACATTAATTTTAAGGTACTCAATCACTTTAGGAAAAATTCTTTCATTTGCCATCTAAATCCTTATTGTCAGCTGATCCTTTAAATTTTTAACTGTCCGCCTTTGTTATTTCGCTTCTTTCTTAGAAATTGATACTCTTGTTTGTCTATCTTCAGGATGGTAGAGACTAGATCGCTGCGTACCATTCATGGGGATGCTATAGAGGGGACTGCTACCTCCCAGCCAGCACAGCGGGGCCAGGGGACTGCAGCTCCTGCCACCTCTGCTCGTATTGAGACCTCGGCAGTAGCAGCATGGGGTATGCTTCTACCGGTTCGGACGCAGGACCCGGTCATTCCAGAGGATCCTTTCCAGCAGTCGCCGCCACAGGACACGTGGACGCAGTACAGATGTTCACGTACTTCCAGCAGTTCATGGACCGGCAGCAGGCTCGACAGGACAGGGGCATGGAGTTTGCCCTTACGACGGTTGCAGCTCGACCAGTGGTCCCTCAGCCGAGGACACCGGGGATCGAGCAGTTTCAGAAGATGAGCCCCAGAGACTTTCTGGGGACAGAGGGGATCCTATATGCCGATGAGTGGATCGAGCATATAGAGGAGATCTTCCGCTTGGCCAGGATACCAGTAGATCTTCAGAACGAGGCCGTAGCTAGCCGGGTGCGAGATCTTGCTCGCACCTGGTATCAGTCAGACCCCAGGGTAGGGGTACCTGGGCAGACTTGGGAGCAGTTCAAGGGCTTCTTCAAGAAGAATTTCTTCCCAGATTCAGCACTCAGAACCTTGGAGTCACAGTTCGAGAGCCTAGTCCAGGGGAGCCTTTCAGTGGAGGAGTACGCCGGGGAGTTTGGCCACCTCGGCAGGTTTGTAGAGGGCTTGAGCGAGACGGCGAAGGCCCAGAGGTTTCGGAAGGGTCTAGTCAAGGAGGTTAAGCCCTTGACCAAGGGCAACCGAGATGCTACGTTCGAGGAGATCTTGACGGGAGCCTTGCTTGCAGAAGATGACCTTGAGCTTAGGCTCAAGAGGGAACGAAACCCAGTTGGAGGCAGCAGCAGCGGGGGCCAGGCCAAGAGGCTCCACTTTCAGCATCAGCAGCAGAGGCAGTTCCAGCCGCAGCCGATCCAGCAGAGGCCAGTTCACCAGCAGCAGTTTCAGCATCAGGCACCCAGGCAGCAGACAGTCAGTTGCACCTTCTGCAAGATGCCAGGGCATGAAGGGAACGAGTGCCGGAAGAGGCTCGGGAAGTGCCTTCTTTGCGGAGCGGCAGATCACCAGCTAAGGGATTGTACTAGGTCTGGGGGACGAGCAGCCTAGGAAGGAGGAGCCAGGACAGCAGCAGGCCAGCAGAGGGGACCAGCCCTGCAGACGCAGTAGCAGAGGTTCGTCCAGCACCAGCAGTAGGCCAGGGGAGGCCAGCATGGGCGAGGGTTCACCATGGCAACAGAGGATGCGAAGGCCATCGGAGAGCTGATTGCAGGTTCGATTCTCCTCGACTCCAGTCCAACTTTTGCATTATTCAATTTCGGTGCTTCGCATAGCTTCATATCAGTATCTTTTACGATTAGACACGGTATCATAGCTGAATCGTTGCCTAGGACTTACAAGATCACGACCGAGGGTGGCATTATCCTCGTGAGTGATGTTTGTAAGGGTCGGAGAGTAGTTTTGGAAGGCCATGAGTTGGAGGTGAGCCTGCTCGTAATGCCATTGCCGAACTACGATATCATACTAGGCATGGATTGGTTGAGCAGGTACCATGCCAGCATTGATTACAGAGGGAATAGAGTTCTCTTCAGAGTGCCGGAGGAGCCAGAGTTCGAGTACTCCAGACGTCATGCAGAGCAGAGCAGCAGAGTCTTCTGTGGAGTCTCGGTCGAGGAGCAGACGATTCCATACCCCTTGATAGCAGATTATATGGATGTTTTCTCAGAGGAGCTGCTGGGATTGTTACCAGACAGGGACATAGAGTTCTCGATAGACTTGGTTCCAGGAGCGGAACCCATCTCTCAGCATGTCTATCGGGTGAACAACAGCGAGCTGGTAGAGCTGAAGAAGCAGGTGGATGAGCTACAGGACAAGGGCTTCATCCGCTCGAGTTCGTCGCCATGGGGTGCATCAGTGTTGTTCGTGCCGAAGAAGGATGGGTCAGTACGCATGTGTATTGACTATAGGGCACTCAACAACCTTACGATCAAGAACAAATACCCATTGTCGCGGATCGACGATCTATTTGACCAGTTGAGCGGAGCTCGGGTATTTTCCAAGATTGATCTGAGGTCGGGATAACACTAGGTGAAGGTGAAGGGGGAGGATATTTCTAAGACCGCTTTCAGGATGCGGTACGGGCAGTTTGAGTTTTTGGTTATGCCGTTTGGGCTAACCAATGCGCCAGCAGTGTTTATGAACCTTATGAACAAGGTGTTCTACCAGTATCTGGATCAGTTTGTGGTGGTGTTCATTGACGATATCTTGATATATTCTAAGACTGAGGAGGAGCACGAGGAGCATTTGAGGATAGTGCTGGTGATTCTCAGGAAGGAGCAGCTTTATGGGAAGCTCTCCAAGTGTGAGTTCTTCTTGGATCGGGTGGACTTCTTGGGGCATGTAGTGACAGGAGATGGTATCTCAGTTGACCCTAAGAAGATTGTAGCAGTTGAGGCATGGGCAACGCCGACTTCAGTTGCAGAGATCTGGAGTTTCCTGGGGCTGGCAGGATATTATCGGAGATTCGCACAGGATTTCTCCCGGGTTGCAGAGCCGTTGACTCGGTTGACCCGGAAGGATGCTGAGTATGTTTGGTCAGAGGAGTGTCAGGCAGCTTTTGATGAGTTGAAGAAGCGACTTACGACAGCTTCGATTCTGACATTGCCTTCAGGATCAGGTAGATTCACTATTTATAGTGATGCTTAGGGAAGGAGCTGGGTTGCGTCTTGCAGCAGCATGGAAAGGTGATTGCCTATGCTTCTAGGCAATTGCATCCCCATGAGAAGAACTACCCTACCCACCTGGAGCTGGCAGCAGTGATATTTGCTCTGAAGTTATGGAAGCATTATCTGTATGGTGAGAGGGTGGAGATCTTCACAGATCACAAGAGCTTAAAGTATGTGTTCACTCAGAAGGAGTTGAACATGAGACAGCGCAGATGGCTAGAGTTGATGAAGGATTTTGACATCCTACTTCAGTATCACCCGGAGAAGGCCAACGTGGTTGCCGATGCCTTGAGTAGGTACCCGACAGCCATGTGTTTGACCATGAATTAGCATTTGCTTGCCGACTTGGAGAGCCTTGGGATTGAGGTGATCGTGCCCGGGGTACAGATGCAGTTATGGGGGATACAAATTCAGTCAGACTTGGTGGAGAGGATCAAGTCGGCACAGTTTGAGGACGTTGCTCTGGGGTGTCTCCGAGAGCATGTTCAAGCAGAATTGCTGGAGGGTGAGTTTTCTCTTGCAGAGGATGGTGCCATGAGGTACGGTTCCAGATTATGTGTGTCCAGCGGAGATCTCAGGGAGCAGGTTATACAGGAGGCCCATAGATCTCAGTACTCTATACACCCCGGTGGATTGTTGCAGCCGCTGTCCATTCCCGAGTGGAAATGGGAGCATATCACTATGGACTTCGTTTCAGGATTGCCGCGTACTCTAGGAGAGAAAGACACAATTTGGGTCATCGTTGACAGGTTGACCAAATTGGCCCACTTCTTGCCATTCAAGGTGGGTACGTCTACAGAGAGGCTGGCGGAGATGTATATGCGGCAAATAGTCAGGATTTACGGAGTTCCAGTCAGCATCTTCTCAGATCGGGATAGCCATTTTACTTCCCATTTCTGGAGGAGTCTGCAGACCAGTTTGGGCACTCAGCTCAAGTTTAGTACTGCCTACCACCCCCAGACGGACGGACAGTCGGAGCGGACTATTCAGACACTTGAGGATATGCTACGGACGTGCGTCCTGGACTTTGGAGGTTCCAGGAAGGATCATCTTCATTTGGTAGAGTTTTCTTACAACAACAGTTTCCAGGCCAGCATTGAGATGTCACCTTTCGAGGCTCTGTACGGGCGTAGGTGCCGTACACCCTTATCTTGGGATGATGTTGGTGAGCGAGCTTTACTTGGGCCAGAGATGGTTGTTGATACAGTCGAGAAGGTGAAGCTCATCAGGGACAGACTTCGCGTGGCGCAGGACAGACATCGGCACTGGGCCGATAGCCACCGGAGGCCCTTGGAGTTTGAGGTACAGATTAGAGTAGGATTAGATTAGGTTTGTTTGTTTGTTTGTGATTTTGATCATATTTGTTTATTATAATTAATTGAGACCTTGCTTGTGATTAGGCTGGAGACCAGGTTTTCTTGAGGATATCTCCGAATCGTGGTACGAAACGTTTTGGTGGAGGCGGGAAGCTTAGCCCGCGATTCATCGGCCCTTTCGTTATCAGCGGAAGAGTCGGTGACGTTGCATACAGACTAGATTTGCCGCCTGTGCTAGTGGGGGTCCACAGCATATTCCATGTATCACAGTTGAGACGGTACGTGGCTGACCCTAGCCATGTGCTCGATCATTCAGAGATAGAGGTTGGGCCTTCTCTCAGCTATCCAGAGCAGCCAGTGGAGATTTTGGATCGACGGGAGAAGATTCTGAGGAACCAGGTGATACCCTTGGTACACGTCGCATGGAGGCATAATTCTCCAGGAGAGTTTACCTGGGAGCGGGAGGATGAGATGCGCGAGCGCTACCCATATCTTTTTGGACCGTGAGGTATACTTTCTTTCCTTCTCATCAGTTGTATTTCGCCTTTCAATTTCGAGGACGAAATTCTTTTAAGGAAGGTAGATTTGTCACTACCACATTTCTAGTTTGAGGGTATTTTTGACATTTTTGGGGTAATTTAAATTTATTAGGATTTATTTGAATTTATGGAAATTTTTAGAAATTATTTTAGAATTGTTTGAATAAGGGTTGACTAGGTTGACTTTGACTAGCTTTGAGTTTGTGACCTAACCCTAGCTAAGTTGGACTTGACTAGATATGAGACCCTAGGTTAAGTTAAGTTAACCATACTTTAGTTAGTGAAACCAATTAGGAATATTGAGATTTGAATAGAAGGATTTTGACCACAAGTCATGACTTATGATTTTTAAGTCATTAATTTATGACTAAGCCCAAAGCCCATTAGCCAAGTGCCCAAACCCTAGCCCTAACAATTTTGTCCAGCCAACTTAACCCCTCCTAGGGATCCCCCTTATAAATAATCTCTTAGAAATTAGGGCTAGCCTCTAAGGAAGAACAAGCTTGAGATAGAGGTAATGTCCCAACTTCAAAAATTCCTAGAAAATTCATTTTTGCTCCTTTTTCCCCCAAACAAATTGCAATAGGTTTTAATTTGAGTATTCTTGCTATTGTTACAATCTATTCTCAGATTCAAATCAATTTGGAGGAGTTTCACCATCAAGAGGAACATCTCTCTTTAGAGCTTTTTGGGGGTTTTGATACATAGAGGTAACTTCCTATTCTCACCATAAAATTCTAGTTTTATTGCATATCTAGGGAGCCCTAGGCCTAACCTAACTGTAGGAATAGGAAACCCTAGATTTTGGGTCTATTTCGTGTCCTATTTGGACACGTATCAGTGTCCCTATGAATGTGTTTGTGAAAATGCCACAGAGAAACTTTTGTGTTATTTTTGAGATATTTTTTGAATGGAAAATTGTGTTTTGATGTCGCTTACACGATTGTGATTTACTGGGATGGATTCGTACACGTGTCGTGTCGTTTTGGACACGCGTGCACATGTGCTGCACACGCTCGCGCACGGCCTGGCGGATCCCCTGCTACTCAGGGTCTTCGCAGGACACGACACGGCGAGTTTTGACACGAAACTTTGGAGGATCCTTGGGGCACCTTCTGTCATCACGCTCCCCAATTTTCACTAGGTTTCGTGGTCGGGTTGGAGAGAAATCAGTCGTGCATTGATTTCTCACTGATCTGTGCACAGTGTGTAATTAGCCACTGATACGGCCCTGTATTTTTGGACACGACACGCACTGACATGAATCAGGGTAACACACACCTAGGTCTACCCTAGGCGCACCTACTGACACGTGCACGTGGGCCAGTTCGCGTCGTGTCGAGTGCACGACACGCGTGCACCTGTGCACGACGCACTGACTGTGTATGTATCTTAGTACACTATTTTGGGCAATTTTGTTTTGGACACGACTGTGTCCTCGTGGTGTACACTTGACACTTCTAGAGACACCTTCACACATAGTATTTATGTTACCAACCAATAAATTGGTATTTTTGTTTGAAATTGTTGGTTAATTTCTATTTTCCAATTTTTTCTGATACATGTTTTTAACCACAGATTTTCCAGTTTTTTTACGTGGATTTTGCCATTCATTTTGGTTAGCTTAATGCTGTAAATTGCATGATTTTTAACCTCTAATATGTACACCTACATGTTATCTAATGATAGGTTGATTTTGGGTTTGATTTGTTGTGATTTGGGTTCAAAATCTGGAAATTTCATTTGGGGACTGTTTGAATGGTTTTAATGTGATATTATGAGTTGTTTGAACTCTGATTTCAGAGTGTTATGAACTCAAATACTGAGTTCACAATACCTGAGATTGAAAGGGGTTCTCCAATGTAAAAATCTGATTTGGTTGGGGGGGCTCTACTACTGCTATCATGTGCACTGTTTTCAGTTTCACACATTGTTCTAACATACTTTCCTATCTCTCTTTACTGTTTTTGAATAATTCCTGCACACAACTGAATCTCCTCTCACTCACTTCACTGATTTCTTTCTAATACACACACACATGTAGACACATCACACTTATACACTCTCTCTCTCTCTCTCTCTATATATATATATATATATATATATATATATATATATATATATATATATATATATATATATATATATATATTCCCTAGTCTTTATATAGGTAAGTTTATGTATATAGTATGTATACATATATAATATATGTAATGTTTACCTATATATATATATATATAGGTAATGTGAGTATTTATATACATATGGTAGTTGTGTATTTTTGGGTATCTAGTCTAGATACCTACATAGGATGTATAAGTTATACTAGTATATATATATGTCACATATATATACAACTTGTGTATTTATTATACATAGGTAATATATATACATGTGTTAAGAATAGGCCTAAGTAATGTGGTATAGCTTGGTGAGCCTAGATTGGGCTTGTACAGCTTTATTAGACCTAGTATAGACTAGTTTAGACTTGATAGCCTAGTTTAGACTTAGTTAGACCTAGTTTGACTATAGTTGACCTAGTTTGACTTCTAGGGTTGACCAGAGTTGACCAAGAGTTGACTTTGGCCTAGATTGACCTAGAATCATGTAGAATGCAAAGTAGGACTTCATTATACCATTTTGGACTTGTTGTGACTTGTGCTGTTCTGATTAGGAGCCAGACACCACTCCTCGGATAGTACTTTCATATTGGACACTCAGATACCAGGCGAGTACATTCTCAGATCATTTCATATCCTGCTTAGAATTATTTTCTGCATTAAATTACTTTTCTTGTGCTGTCACGACATTATCACGGATTGGTACTATATGGATCTCTTCATGCGATGTTATCCCTCTCAGGAGCATCAGGTACATTGTGTCATGTGCGTTTCACTTTCATCATGTACTCCTGTGCTTTCACCATACATGTACACTATTGTGAATCATGTACTCTTATGTTCACAGAGCCCTTATGTATACTATCATGTGCACCCTTTCATGGGCCCCCATGTGATATCATGTATAATAACATAACCTGCTTAGATCCTTGTGTATTGATTGGAAAAAATGGAGGAGTGCTAGTAGTCATGTGAACAATTCCATAGTAGTGTAGATCATGTGAAACTCCTTAGTGTAGATCATATACAAATATGTTCTGTTCACATGTGCTATCATGTACTCTGACTCACTAGCCACTGTTAGTTCCTTACTTATAGTAGATATTTCTATTACAGTTCTCTCTCTCTGTTTACATACTATATTCTTCAGCACCTGTATCTTACTTTACTGCATGATTATATTTTCTAACCTGCTATGAACTGTTGAGATGTACTGTACTCACTCCTGTCCTGACTGGACCTGTTGAAATATTATAGAGGACGAGAAGGAGGCATGTCTGGATACTTACTACGGGGCAGCCTTAGATGACACTTGCGAGCTGGACACTCAGGAGGACCCAGCTCTAGCTGAGGGCATCACCCCCATTGCCTAGACTAGATTAGTTAGGCTTATCTTATTTTATGTAGTCTTGAGACGTGTTTAGCTAGACTTACTTTCTGTTCAGAGTTGTTGAGTTGTATATATTCTTTTATTCAGTATCTGAGACCATGCACTTCTGGATATTTGCTGGGATTATCTTAGACTACTTTATCATCTATTTGTTTCCTTGAGTTCTATTTCATATCGTGCTATCTCTTCCTTAGTTGTGATTGAGTTTATTACTGTTATGTCACCCCCATTCGGGGAGTATAAACTGTTTAGAGATATATTGCTAGATGTATATTGACCTAGGACAGCGTTCTACTGCCGACACTGCGACGTAGGCTGGACGTACCCGCGTCTCGTGCCCTTACTCTAGGGTGCGGGTCGTGACAAAAGGGTTAACCCCATTCTCCAGTTTTAAACCAAAACCTAAATCTCAGTTCAGTCTACACAAATCTCAGATTCATTCATAAAGCTAATTCTAGATTTTCAGTTCAATCCTAACTGCATAGGAAATAGGAAAACCAAATCAAAATCATAAAACTGAGTTTAGTTCAGTTTACACTATCCTAGCCTAATTTCGAAATCAAAAACCCACCAAATCAACACAAAATTGACACATACATAGATCACATATAGGTAAACTATATTAGGTAGTAAATCATGCAATAACAGTAATTAAATAGGCTAAAATGATTGGCAAAGTTCAACATTTGAAAACTAGAAAAATAAATCAGAAATCAGTACACAGTTTCAGAAATTGGTAGATTGATAAATACCTAATGAAAAATCATTAAAAATCAAAACAAAGAGTTGGTAATGTTCATACACAGTATATATGTGTCATACAACATGTTCGTATCCACCAAAGTGGACACAAACGTGTCCAAGTGAATCAATACTCGAAACAGTGCACACATGTACTGTTTCAGTGTACTGTATCGTGCACGTGTGCACGCAGTATCATGCACACGACACAGCACGAACTAGGCCACGTGCTCGTGCACATGTGTACACCTATACTAGGGCTAGGACTAGGTCGACCTGCACCGTGTCCTAGTGTCCGCGTGTCCAATTTACACATGCGTATCAGTATCGAGTAAACCTGACTGGAACTGACAGTGGCGACCAGTGCAACGTGAATAACTCCCTCGACACGCCATGTGGGCCCCTGAAACTTGACACATGGCATGTCAGTGGGTGCCCCATGAAGTGTGTCGAACTCCGTGTCAAGTGGCCGCGTGTCGAGTCCACCAGAGCCCCGGAGTAGCTGGGGACAGAACCCGAGCGCGCACGCGTGTCAACATCGCGTGTCCAAGCCATGAATCCGACACAAACAAACACTATAATCACCTTAGTCCCAAACATATACGTAAGCGACAGCAAAATAGTAATTTTCATTCAAATAGATTTCGTAAATAACCCAAAAAGTTCCTTTGAGGCATTTACACAAACACATTCATCGGGTCAATGTTTCGTGTCCGTTTGGACACGTATCATTGACCCTATGAATGTGTTTGTGTCTGTTTGTGTCGAATTCATGGCTTGGACACACGCTGTTGATACGCGTGCGCTCGGGTTCTGTCCCCTGCTACTCGGGGGCTCTGGAGGACTCGACACGCGGCCACTTGACACGGGGTTCGACCCACTTCATGGGGCACCCACTGACACGCCACGTGTCAAGTTTCAGGGGCCCACATGGCGTGTCGAGGGAGTTATTCACGTTGCACTGGTCGCCACTGTCTGTTCCAGTTAGGTTTACTCGACACTGATACGTGTGTGTAAGTTGGACACGCGGATACTAGGACACGGTGCAGGTCGACCTAGTCCTAGCCCTAGTATAGGTGTACACGTGTGCACGAGCTCGTGGCCTAGTTCGTGCTGTGTCGTGTGCACGACACGTGTGCACACGTGCACGATACAGTGCACTGAAACATTGCCTGTGTGCACTGTTTCGAGTATTGATTCACTTGGACACGTTTGTGTTCACTTTGGTGGACACGAACATGTTGTATGACACATATATACTGTGTATGAACATTACCAACTCTTTGTTTTGATTTTTAATGATTTTTCATTAGGTATTTATCAATCTACCAATTTCTGAAACTGTGTACTGATTCATGATTTTTTTTTTCCAGTTTTCAAATGTTGAACTTTGCCAATCATTTTAGCCTATTTAATTACTGTTATTGCATGATTTACTACCTAATATAGTTTACCTATATGTGATCTATGTATGTGTCAATTTTGTGTTGATTTGGTGGGTTTTTGATTTCGAAATTGGGCTAGGATAGTGTAAACTGAACTAAACTCAGTTTTATGGTTTTGATTTGGTTTTTCTATTTCCTGTGCAGTTAGGATTGAACTGAAAATCTAGAATTATCTTTATGAATGAATCTGAGATTTGTGTAGACTGAACTGAGATTTAGGTTTTGGTATAAAACTGGAGAATGGGGTTGACCCTTTACTGTTTCTTTTTCCTGTGCATATCTCATATCCCTGTTCAGTCCATGCACCCACACACAGTCACACACTTTGCTATTTTTTCCTGTGCAACACACATTTCCTGTTTTTTCACCCTTCATTGATACACCCTACACAAATCTCTCTACACACATTATTAACACACACATACATTTTTGTTTCACTCACTCTCCTAACACACAAACCTTCATGTTCAGTTACACACACACACACACAGTCTATTGTATCTCTCTCTCTATATATATGTATATTTCCAAGTCTTCTAAATGTAGGTTTTGTATAGTATGTATACATATGTATGTAATGTATACCTATGTGTATATAGGTTGAGCCTATATATATATATATATATATATATATATATATATATATATATATATATATATATATATATATATATATATATAATGTGATGTTCCTCATAGTTGCACTATAACCTAGGTAATGTACACATATAGGTAATATGTTGGAATGCCAACTAATATGTGTAGTTGGTCTAGATAGCCTAGTAGTGTGGTGTACTAGCTTGTATAGGTTGAGTGGCCTAGTATAGACTAATGTAGTCTAGTGTAGGCAAGTTTGACCTAATTTAGACTTGGTTGACCTAGTTTGACCATAGTTGACTTAGGTTTGACTTCTTGGTTGACCAAGGTTGACCAAGAGTTGACTTTGGCCTAGATTGACCTAGAATCATGTATAATGCATAGTAGGAATTCATTTTACCATTTTGGACTTGTTGTGACTTGTGCTGTTCTGATTAGAAGCCAGACACCACTCCTCGGACAGTACTTTCATATTGGACACTCAGATACCAGGCGAGTACATTCTCTGATCATTTCATATCCTGCTTAGAATTATTTCCTGCAGTAAATTACTTTACTTGTGCTGTCACGACATTATCACGAATTGGTACTATATGGATCTCTTCATGCTATGTTATCTCCTCGGGAGCATCGGGTACATTGTGTCATATGCGTTTCACTTTCATCATGTACTCCTGTGCTTTCACCATACATGTACACTCTTGTGAATCATGTACTCTCATGTTCACAGAGCCCTCATGTATACTATCATGTGCACCCTTTCATGGGCCCCCATGTGATATCATGCATAATAACATAACCTGCTTAGATCCTTGTGTATTGATTGGGGAAAATGGAGGAGTGCTAGTAGTCGTGTGAACAATTCCATAGTAGTGTAGATCATGTGAAACTCCTTAGTGTAGATCATGTACAAATCTGTCCTGTTCACATGTACTATCATGTACTCTGACTCACTAGCCACTGTTAGTTCCTTACTTATAGTAGATATTTTTATTACAGTTCTCTCTCTGTTTACATACTGTATTCTTCAGCACATGTATCTTACTTTACTGCATGATTATATTTTCTAACCTGCTATGAACTGTTGAGATGTACTATACTCACTCCTATCCTGACTGGACCTATTGAAATATTATAGAGGACGAGGAGAAGGCCTGTCTGGATACTTACTACGGGGCAGCCTTAGATGACACTTGCGAGCTGGACACTCAGGAGGACCCAGCTCTAGCTGAGGGCATCACCCCCATTGCCTAGACTAGATTAGCTAGGCTTATCTTATTTTATGTAGTCTTGAGACATGTTTAGCTAGACTTTATTCTGAGTTTTGAGTTGTATATATTCTTTCATTTCTGTAGCTGAGACCATGTACTTCTGGATATTTGCTGGGATTATCTTAGACTACTTTATCATCTATTTGTTTCCTTGAGTTCTATTTCATATCGTGCTATCTCTTCCTTAGTTGTGATTGAGTTTATTACTGCTATGTCACCCCCATTCGGGGAGTATAAACTGTTTAGATATGTTTTGTTAGATGTATGTTGACCTAGGACAGCGTTCTACTGCCGACACTGCGACGTAGGCTGGACGTACCCTCGTCTCGTGCCCTTACTCTAAGGTATGGGTCGTGACACATGAGTATCGGCTAACTAGATAATAATGCTCATAACTAAACAACAACATACCCTGAGTCAAGAGAATTCCTTAGGAAGCATCTTGACGTCTTCAGCAACAAGTCTTGCCTCAACTCTCGGGTCGTACACGGTCAGCTGTAAGTGCTCATCTGAATCTAGAACGGAACTAGGTCCTCAGAGGGGCATAAAAAGATACAAAAGAAACATGCCATGAAGTAAATACAGAATAAACATAAGGGGTGAACTAACCAACTAAGTGAATGCACTTTGAAGACAACCCTGGTACGTATGGGTAGTTAAATAATAATTTGTGCCGAATCACGAGCCGACGTCAGATCACGAGTCGATGCCTATGACCGGGTAACCCTAGTCTCAAGTTTCTCCAAACCAAACAAAAGACTGATGTAATTGTCGGTCCCATACACCGACTCATTGCCTTCCCCTGTCCTCAAAAATATACAAGTCGTATCCACTACTTGAACAGTCCATCTCGCAATGCACGGGCACACTAACTGGAGATAACCTAACTGTACAATGCACCGACACAAGGGATATTCACATCGGTAGCTAGCCGAGTGCGTAAGCTCGTGCCATAACATGAACTCACTTAGTGTCATGTCGTAAAACGAGTCAAGGCTGTAGGAGTTATGAATATAACTATGCAACTTGAGGGTACATCCCCTAGAGCTTTGTCAAGTACGCATATCACGATATCGATGCCAACATCGACTGCACCCGAGGTATTCTCGGGCGCTCACATCTACGTACTATCAAGGGCACATAACATATTTATGAATAAGATTAGTCCGTACAATGAGGCAAGGTATACTTGCCTGGAACTTTAAGAAGCACGAGCAGGGATCCGGACTCCTCGATCAAGATCGTATTGCCTTGTGTACCTACAAACCAACAACACATTAGCCACTACGATACAACATGCTAGACACATACTAGAGCTCAACTACACATGTTCACAACCAGGGTTACAAAAATTCTAAGTTGTTCTACCTACACATAAACACTAGGGTCCTTCATATTCTAGGGCTCACTTGCACAAGGGTGACCACATACCTACACTTGGAATTATGTTTGACCTAATAGTCAACTTTTCCAAGGGTGGCTACCTAGTCAACCTTAAGTCCTTCTAGGGTTGAACTGGATGACCTAGCCACATAAAATATCATGAAATATCTGCTTGTACTCTCTTAATCGTGACATGTTATGCACAACCTTGACATAGCAAACTTGAGTGACACACATTCCTTCTTTTTTACAAGACTATTTTAACTACAACAATATATATACTCTTCTACGTGCATGTGTATGGCTTACATATTTATCGTGCTAACCAACTTGTAACTTTACGTGTGCATGGACATATTCATTTGTTCTCAAGTCTAGGCTACTAAACATGTATTATGTATGACCAAAACACAATTTATATACAAAACTCGTGGCTAACATTCCCTTAAAAGAATCTAGGTATCCTCCTAACATAGCATGGTAATATTTAACATGGCATGACAATATGGTCTACATTTATTAGAAAAGTGTCATACTAATACTAGTACATGAAGGTATTTAACATGATATATGTGTGCGCATAAGTTATGTCATATATATAGAGATACAAAGGTGTATTCATGGAAGTCCCAACTAGATAGGAAATGAAGGAGATATACATATACCTATAGAGAAGAGTGGGTGTTCTCGGTTGATCTTGGTGGTGCGACAATCCACGGGGTGGTTTCTCACAGTTGCGGGGGGTGTGCCGTGCCTCGAGGAGCATCGCACGACTATGAGGGGAAATCATGACCAAGGGGAGCGGTAAACACTGCTGGAATAGCAGCAGAAGCAGCAAGGTACTGCTGTTATCAGCAGCAACAACAGCAAATGCTGCCGTCTTCTTGGTCGTACGGCCCAGGGTCACTACCGACCGGTGGGGGTACTTCAGGTGTTCGTTAGAGTGTGTGGTCTGTGGTGGCCGACCTAGGTGGCACGGCAGTACCTAGTGGCACGACAGCAGCAGTGAACGCGGTAACAACAGTAGCTAAGGCGCGACAATGACAGCAGCTCGGGCATGAGCTTCCTACCGTTGGAGGGATGCTAGCGGAAAGGAGGAAGAAGAGGTAGGGCAGAGTAGGAAGAGGTAAGAGTGAGCTAGTGTAAAGGGAAGGAGAATTTTTGGCCATCCAAGGAGTGTGGGAGTGTACATATAGAGTGAGTTTAAGTGTGGAAGGAGTATAGGTTGAGTATGGAAGTGGTTAACCTTATGTTAAGTCATGTGGTTGACATGAGGGTGACATAAGAGGATGTGAGTGAGTGATAGATAAGGGGATGGCAGTCCACACAAGGATTTGGCCTAAAATGGGTTGCCAATAATAAGGAAGAGAAGGGATGAGTTAATAGGTCACCACCATTTTGGGTAAAAGCTAAAATTGGATTTTCCAATAGATTTAGGAGTGGTTTTGGATGAGGGAAAATAGTGTTTGGTGTGTTGTAGAGAGGGGAAATGGTGTAGGGTGTTTTATGGGTGTCATAGGAGTGTGCACATGGGTTTGGGTTAGGTTCGTTTGGGTTAGATTGGTTCAAAGTTGGGCTAGGGGTGCTCATGACTCTATTTTAAGTCAATCATGATTATGGATATATAAATAACATGTAGGGGATCAATTGATTGAGATACACATGGCAGGTGTGTAGTAGGCTTAATTTGGGTTATGGCCATACTTTGGGTTGGGAGATTTGGGTTGGAATTGTGTCTCCAAATCAAGTTGGAAGTGAACATGGTTCCACGGGAGGGGTTGAAATTAGCCTCTGTGTCAGGAATGCTATACAATCAAAATGGATCAAAAGGAGATGTGTTTGAGTAGGATATAAAGGTCATGGGCGTAGAGTGTCTTGTCTAGATCATGGATGTGAAATTTGCTTTGGAAAAGTGACTAGTCTTGTGCTCCAAATTTTAAAATCATGGCAATTGTACCTGATGATCATAAATAAAAATAAGAATTTAATAATAACTAAAAATTCATAATTAATTATATTAAACATATTTACCATAATTATTCCTAATTAAAATCAAATCAGCCGCTAACTAATCCTAAAATTTAGAAACTAGGGCTTACAATCTACCCACTTTAAGAAATTTCATCCTTGAAATTAGATACATAATAATATAACAACATATAGTAATAATAATTAAATAATCATTGGCAATCATACCCCTATTCCGGCAGAACTGGTATGGAGACTAACTACTGATCTACATCTTGACGCCTTGGACATAGCATAACCTGATGCTGTTTCGATCCGCACTTCAAGCACAATCGTAGCTTCTAACTGCACTCCTTCTAAATGTGTCCCTTCTTGCTGTGAAAGTGACAAGTTTAGAACTCCTTTGCCTGGTACGGGATGACCCTCTGCTGAATATGTTCTCCTGAGTGCCTGATAGGTCCTCCTTGTTGTCCTCCGGCTAGTGTGTTAATAGTAGCGGGGTACCTCAGAATCGATGGATCCTTGTTGATGGCCTCCTGGACTCTGGCCTCTTCTAACGCCTCTGTATATGAGTTCCTCGCCTGAGTGCTGGTGCATCTTTGAAGCTCCTTCGTCAATCCTTGGTGAAATATTTTGGCCTTCCCTTTCTCGTTCGGTATCCGAATGGTACCGAACCGACTAACAGGATGAACTCTGCATCATACTCGTCTATAGTCATGTTCCCCTGTCTGAGGTTGAGAAACTGAATAATGAGTGTCTCTAACAGTCGCCGGGGAGTACTTCACCTCAAAGTGCTTGAAGAATTGCTTCCATGTCTGGTTCTTGCCAAATTTACGCTCCTTCGACTCCCACCAATGATGAGCATTCCACTCCAACTGATTCCTCACGGCTATCATCCATAGGTTAGCAGGCAGCTGAGATGCCTCCAAAAGCTTCTGTGTGTTGACCATCAATTTAGTGACTTCCTATGGGCTCTCCTGACCATCGAAAGACTTCGGGTTCATTTGGTGATATCTTATGATAGTGTCTACTGGCTGAGCTGGTACATATGCTAGTGTAGGTACTAGTGTAGGTATTCTCTCTAGGATCGTCATTATGCTCTACCTCAAATTTTTGGTCTGATGCCACTATGACTGCATCATCGCTTGAAAGAAATGGAACATCTACGGTTGTCCCTCCTGCTGAGCCATCTTGGGAGGGAATGGCACGTACGGCATCTAAGGTGGAAAGGAAGGCAGACGAGGCAAAGGAATCTCCTGCTGGGTCGATGTATGCGAAGTCTGTCCCTCCTGGTGAGTTGGTGTAGGCTTCGGTACAGGTTCCACATGAATCGATGGAGTCGACTGAAAGGCCGTAACATATCCCAGGATCTAGTTCATTGGTAGAGCTGGAGTCCTGTCGTCACTGGGCTTGGTGTCGGATGCCGGTGCAACGTCATAGGTCATGCGTCCACTACGCAAAGTCATCTCTCTGAAAGAGACAAAATTGCATTACAAAGGGACAGAAGAAGCATAATGCAAAGGAATTAGCAATAGAATACGAGTTGGGATTCAAGGGCGGTAAACAAGTGGATGAGATCCTAACACTACTAATCGTAATCTCAGGCTCGTATCGGTATAATAACGTAATCGAAGCGATAAACGAGACCTGTATGGGCTACCACAAAAATATGTCATGTCCCAGTTCCAAAATAGGAACTTAGGTCGAGACGATGCCAGCTAATGCGATATGTAATAAGTTTCCAAATTAATGGACTTACCCTAAATGTACTATGATGTAAATATAACTATACTACATAGGCAACAAGTAACGTCTAAATCTCATCCACGTAACCAAGGAAAGTAATACTGAAATATGAGCTGGAAATAAACATAGAGTCTGAATAAGATACGTATGAATATTCTAGTAGGAATAAACCCACGAAGTACAATACTGAATAAAAATACTAAAATATGAAAGATAACTAGTCATGAGCATCGGCTAACTAGATAATAATGCTCATAACTAAACAACAACATACCCTGAGTCAAGAGAACTCCTCAGGAAGCATCTCGACATCTTCAGCAATAAGTCCTGCCTCAACTCCCGGGTTGTACATGGTCATCTGTAAGTACATATCCGAATCTGGAAAGGAACTAGGTTCTCATGGGGACATAGCAAGATACAGAAGAAATATGCCATAAAGTAAATACAAAATAAACATAAGGGGTGAACCAACCAGCTAAGTGAATGCACTTTGAAGACAACCCTGGTATGTATGGGTAGGTAAATAAATATTTGTGTCAAATCACGGGCCGACGTCAAATCACGAGCCGATGGCCAAAACCTGGCCCCAAGTGGTCCCAAAACCAAATAATAGGCTGATATAAACGTCGGTCCCATACATATACTAATTGCCTTCCCCTGCCCACAAAAATGTACAAGTCGTATCCACCACTTGAACAATCCATCTCTCAATGCAAGGGCACACTAACTGGACATAACCTAACCGTAAAATACACTGACATACGAGCCATTCACAACAGTAGCTAGCCGAGTGCGTAAGCTTCTGCCATAACATGAACTCACTCAATGTCGTAACGTAAAACATATCAAGGCCATGTGAGTTATGAAGATAACTCCACAACTTGAGGGTACACCCCTAGAGCTAAGTCAAGTACATATATCACAATATCGATGCCAACATTGACTGCACCCGAGGCATTCTCGGGCGCTCACATCCATGTACTATCAAGGACAAATAACATATTTATGGATATGTTTAATCAGTATAACGAGGCAAGATATACTTGCGTGGAACCCTAAAAAGTATGAGCGAGGATCCAGACTCCTCGATCAAGATCATATTGTCCTGTGTACCTACAAAACAACAACACATTAGCCACTATGCTATAATATGCTAGACACATATTAGAACTCAACGAGCTAGGAAAACTTGGATTATATGCCCTCAGATTAGAACGGATCTCACCACTTATAAGTTGTAGACAAAATAAGATAGGCTGGGGAAACCAAGCATTCAGCCAGTAGGTCCATTCGCATCAGTTTCGACCATATAGAGGAAAAAAGTCAGTTTGTGCCGTCCTTCACATTCTTGGGCTCACTTGCATAATGGTGACCACATACCTACTTCTAGGGTTGAACTAGATAACCTAGCCACATAAAATATCATGAAATATCCCCTTGTATTCTCCTACTCGTGACATATTATGCATAACCTTGGCATAGCAAACTTGAATCGCACACATTCCTTCTTTCTTATAAGACTATTTTAACTACAACAATATATATACTCTTCTACGTAAATGTGCATGGCTCACATATTCATCGTGCTAACCAACTTGTAACTTTATGTGTGCATGGACATATTTATTTGTTCTCAAGTCTAGGCTACTACACATGTATCATGTATGACCAAAACATAATTTCTATACAAAACTCGTAGCTAAGATTCTCTCAAAAGAATCTAGGTATCTTCCTAACATAGCATTGTAATATTTAACATGGCATGACAATATGGTCTACATTTATTAGACAAGTGTCACGCTAATACAAGTACATGAAGGTGTTTAACAAAATATTGGTGTGTGTGTGTGTAAATTGTGTCATATATACAGAGATACAAAGGTGTATTCATGGAAGTCCCAACTATATGGGAAATAAAAGAGATTTGCATATACCTATAGAGAAGAGTAGGTGTTCTCGGTTGATCTTAGTGGTGCGACAGTCCACAGGGTGGTTTCTCACTATCCTAGGGGTTTGTACGTGCCTCGAGGAGCGTCGCACGACCACGAAGGAGAAATCATGGCCGCAGGGAGCGGTGGACACTGCTGGAATAACAACAGAAGAAACAAGGTGTTGTTGTTATCAGTAGCAACAACCACAAATGCTGCAGTCTCCTTGCTCGCGTGGCCCTGGGGTGGCTGTCGGCCGGTGGGGGCCCTTCCAGGTATTTTTCGGAGTATAAGGGGCTATAGTGGATGGCCTAGGTGGTACGACAACAACTAGTGGCACGACAGTAATAGTGGATGCGATAACAGTAGCAGCTAAGGTACGACAATGGCAGCAGCTCGGGCAGAAGCTTCTTGCTGTTGGGGGCTGCCAAGGGAGGAAAGAAGGAATGAGAGGTAGGGAGAGTGGGGAAAGGGAAGAGTGAACAAGAGTGAAGGGGAGCAGAATGTTTGGCCGGCCAAGAAGTGTGGGAGTGTACATATAAAGTTTGTTTGAGTGTGGAAGGAGTATAAGTTGAGTATGAAAGTGGTTGACCTTGTGTTAAGTCATGTGGCTGACTTGAGGGTGACATGAGAGGATGTGATTGAGTGATAGATGAGGGGATGGCAGCACACACAAGGGTTTGGCCTAAAATAGTTGCCATTAATAAGGAAAAAAAGAGGTTAGTTAATAGGTCACCACCATTTTGGGTAAAAACTAAAATTAGATTTTTCAATAGGTTTAGGAGTGGTCTTGGATGAGGGATAATGGTGTTTGGTGTGTTGTAGAGAGGGGAAATGGTGTGGGGTATTTTGAGAGTGTCATGGGAGTGTGCACATGGGTTTTGGTTAGGTTTGTTTGGGTTAGATTGGGTCAAGGTTGGGCTTGGGTTGCTCATTAAGGGGTTAAAATTAGCTATTGTGTCAGGAATTTCATGCGATCAAAATGGAGCACAAGGAGATGTATTTGAGTGGGATATGAAGGTCGTGGGCATAGAGTGTCTTGTATAGATGCTGTATGTGAATTTTTTGAAAAAATGACTAGTCTTGTGCTCCAAATTTTAAAATCAAGTCAAGGTGTACCTAATGATCATAAATAAAAGTGGAAATTTAATAATAACTAAAAATTAATAATTAATTATATTAAATCCTATTTAACCATAATCATTCCTAATTAAAATCAAATCGACCCTAATCCCCAACCAATCCTAAAATTTTGAAATATGGGCATACACACTCAATCGAGTTCCCATGTGTTATTTATTTTTAAATGGAACACAATACTCTAATATAGACTTATTGGACTCGTTTCGATCCAAATAATTTTATTGACCCAAAACTAGACCAACTAGGATTCAAGGAGCCTATTCTAGGGTACCCTAACCTATTAGAATTATTTTAGACTGAATTTATTATGAATTAATTACAGCCATATCAATTTAAATATATTTTGAACCAACTCCATTACAACTTTCCTATTTTGGGCTCTATTTAAATCTTTGGAGGTAAAACTTTGAGTACCTTTTAAAATTGTCAACCAAATCATACTAAACAAAGTTCTATCAAATCCTAACCCTTAAATCATTAAATATTTATATTTGAATCATTTGGCGGGGCCGCATATCCCTATTCTCCCCAGAAACCGAGCACATAATGTTTCTTTTCCACATTTTCACACATATTTTTCTACCGAATAGAAACTCATCACCCCGACCTCTTTTAACCCTCCTACCACCTTCATCTTGATCCTAGGACACCCTCTAATACTCCAGCACCTTCTCGAGGAGTCTCAGCCCCTAATTTGGTCGGTACGAGGCGCGGAAGGCAACCGAAGTCGTCTGAACTTGTGTTGAATTTGTCACAGCAGGTATGCTATTTTGCAGCTAGGTTTTGGTGTACTTTTTGACAACATCTCCTCATAAAACCAAAACTAATAGAAATATCTCTTTGTCTATTTTCATGGCCAATTGGCCACGCACATAGTTCCAAATGATTTGTTCGGAGCGTCCGTTTTGCTACAAGGTGTCCAACAAGGACCAATTCTTTTGTGTGCAAATTTTTGGCAACTTTCGGACTACTTTGACTCTTCCTATAGTTTTGATAAGAATTTAGACGTCCTAACTTTCCACAGAATATACTTTTGCAGTATTTTACTGAGGTTTTCTATTTTTATAAAATCTGGACTTGTTACCGTAATGTCAGAACACCGAAAACTCATAGGTTTTATGTGTCGTATGCTTTAGAACTTCATGAGACCTGTCCAAAATAAATGTTGTGCAAGTTTTGAAAATAAAAACATATTTTTATATATTTTATACTATTTTCCAGAATTAATATTTATAGAAAATTTGTCGTTCTGGAAGCCAAACTATGGAACAAGTCTAAGTATATTGATGTAAAATCAATACAAGACTTGTATACATATTTTTCTATGAATAAAATATATTAACTATTATAGAATATTTATAATTATTTTTCCAAAATTAAATAAGTATTTTTATGTTAATAAATATTATTCTATTATATAAATATAATATTGTATATGCTGGATTGATATGGTAGTTTAATACTAGTTTCCTTATAAATAATGTAGTCTTAATTTATTTATAAATATTTTAGTATATTTTTCCAAAAATATATTATAAGTTTATTTTATAAAAATATTATTTTATTATATTGATTTAATACCATATATGATGGATTGCGTTATATATATAGTAAGTGCTAGTTCTGTAGATTATGTCTAGTAGGGACTATATATAGTAAGTCTATAAATAGTATATGTTAGGGCATAGATATATTATTGATAGATGGAATTATTTATTTTAGGAGTACGTGACGGGCGTAGCGAGGATCCCTGAGTCGAACCGTCATATTCATAATTGAAAGTTGCATGTAAGTATACCTTGCCAATGTTTCAATACATATATTCTTTCGTTTTATTGTTGTATATTTATTTTTTTTGTTTATGATAATTGAGGACGTATTGTTAGTTGATACTTAGCATCCAAATTAATTCGGGTGCCGATGTAGTCATATAGATATCGGGTATCGACACTAGGCATGGCGATTATGTTATTCTTGTTTTATTAACACAATAGACCACAAGACACCGATGCGATTCACAATATGGAGTTTACATGAGTATTCATGGTTATGGACTTCATGATAGGATATTAGATTGATACTTGCACTTGTGACTTGTTATACTGGACTTGACTTGACTTGCTAGTTCTAGACATGGGGCGGAGAGAACATTACCGTTATATCAGGCTACCTTTGCACGTTTAACCTTGTCTCTGTAGCCGGGACATGGTTTTTACCTGACTCGTTTACCATTGTCTCTATACCCAAGCTTTGGTGTTATCTTGACACGTTTGCACAACGTACCACGACACGGTGCCTTGGGTATGAGTTGCTGAGGTGCTTGTAAGCCTCTATACTTGAAGCCCGATATCCAAAAAATGTGCTCATATGCATATCACTTAGAATGGTTAGAGTAGTTACCTTTTAGTTCATATTTTCTTCAATGATATATTGACAAATTTTTTCTGTACCTTGGTATGTCTCTTGAGGAGTGGTGATCTCTCTAGGTAGTTGGTCATGTAGAGATAGTTCGCAGATCATGGAGGTATTGTTGTATCTAGCTTAGAAGCACCTCAGCAACTCAGAGTGCAATACAACTATAAGAAATAAGTTTAAGTGTTTAACAACACAAATCCCAATCATCTGAATAATACATCTCATGAAATGACAACAAAAAGTTAAATAAGATAAAACCTAGCAATCTATCCTAGGTAATAGGGTAGCATCCTCAGCGTAAGTTGGATCCTGCTGAGGGTCCAGGTCGCAAGTGTCGTCTATACCGGCTCCGTAATAGGTGGGACAGAACTCCTCCTCATCCTCTGTAATATTTTTAACAGGTCCAGTCAGGATAGGAGCAAATACGTAACTCTCACGCAGTTCATATCATGGCAGAAAATATAAAACAAGCAATAGAGTAAGATACATGAAATGGTATAAGAGATGTACATGAATAATAAGAGAAAGATCTGAAAAAAGGAAATATATATGGAAAGTAAGGCTGTAAGTATATAATATAAGTGATTTAGAGCACAAGATGGTTATGTAATCGGGTTAGGTTTGCACATTATTATTCTAAGGTGACTCTATTATACGTGAGAGTATAATAGACATGCACATGATTACGCTACTTTTGAATTGATCAAATAACCACTTCTACTCCCCTACCCCAATTAATACACAAAGATCTAATCAAGTTACGTTATTGCACATGAATGTTTTATACATGAAGCACATGTGAACATGAGATTACAATTGAGCACATGAGTGTACATAAATAATGAGAGCACAAGGAGTACATGATGTTCATGAAAAGCACATGACATGAAGTGCCCGATGCACCCAAGGGGGATAAAATCTCATGAAAAGATCCATATAATACCAATACGTGATAACAACGTGACAGCATCAAGTAAAGTAGTCTAGAGCAAGAATGTAAATCCTAGCAAGTATGAAACGATAAGAGCATGTACTCGCCTGATATTCGGTATGACTGATGAGAACAAATGTCCGAACCGGAGTAACTGAGTCCTATTTAGAGCAACACAGGTTACAATGTATTCAAGATGTAATAAATGAAGTTTACAATGCATTCTAAATGATTCTAGGCCATTCTAGGTCAAAGTCAACTCTGGTCAAAATTATACTCAAACTAGGTCAAGAGTCTAGGGTTTAGTCAAACTTTAGTTTACACTGTCCAATAGACATGTAGTGGTCAATTCTAGGTTAACTAACAAAAATATAGGCTATCTCAACCTATACTAGGATACCAAGTATATATACAATACCACTACCTTACCTCTCTATATATATATACATACCATATATATATATATATATATATATATATATATATATATATATATATATATATATATATATATATATATATATATATATATATATATAAATATATATATATAAATATTTATAAATATATATATATAAATATATATATATATATATATATATATATATATATATATATATATATATATATATATACCATATTTATAAATATATATATATAAATATATCCATATAAAAAAAAATATTTATAAATATATATATATAAATATATATATATACATACCATATTTTATATATATAAATATATATATATATAAAAATATATATATATATAAAAGAATAAAAAAAAATATATATATATATACATACCATATAAAAATATATATATATATATATATATATATATATATATATATATATATATATATATATATATATATATATATATACATACCATATACATACCATATAAAAAAATATATATATATATATACATACCATATATATATATGTATATTTTTTTTATATGTATATATATATATATATATATATATATATATAATATATATATATATATATATATATATATATATATATATATATATATATATATATATATATATATATGAGGTGCTCTCCTAGGGTTTGGCGACGACGATTCTGATCATTGACATCTGTCCGCCCCGATTCTGACTTGGCCTTGGCCGGGCCGGCAGTCTTCTCCCGTGCGAGTGGAGCACTTGGCCACCTGCATTCATGGCTTCGTTGCCAAACCAGACTTTTGCGTCGGTGGTGGCGGTCGGAAACTTCAGTCCAACCACCATCGATCGCTATTAGATCTCCTTCTTTCTCCAAAGGAGTCCCAGTGATTTCAGTTCACAGGAGGATGGAGGAAAGGATTCTAGCAGATCCATTCAAGTTTGCATTGATTGGTAAATTTTCTCATCAACGACCTATCTATTGATGCGATTCGTAAATCTTTTGACGAATTTAAATTCAATGGCACAATCAAAGTGGTCTCATTGACTCTAAACATGTTCTTATCCGACCTTCGTTGAAATTGATTTTCTTCGACTTCGCTCTCGCGATATATGGTATGTCGTTTGAGCCCCCATGAGGGTCTTCAGATGGACCAAAGATTTCTCAGCCTCTAAAGAATCTCCGCTAACACCAGTTTGGGTCTCTTTCCCGGGTCTTCCTATCCATCTTTTTGCAAAAAAATGCTTTATTCTCCATTGCCCTCGGCATTGGCAACCCCTTACTGCTAGATAAAGCTATAGAGGATCTGACTCCGTCCTAGTATTGCCAGTATTTTTGTAGAAGTGGATGCTAGTAAACATTTGCCTAAGGTAGTGCAGCATTAGCTTGCCTCAGGGTAGATCATACACTCAACATATAGAGTATGATCATATCCCTAAATATTGCTCTATATGCTTTCATCAAGGACACACGAGAGAAGAGTGCAAAACTCAGAAAGAGAAACAATCCAATGCAGCATCTTCGAAAATGGTGGGGCCCTCCACCGATCCTAGTAATAAAGGCAAAGGGTTATTAATACCAGATCAGTCAGCCAATGAGGACAGAGATGCTCATCCACATGTTTTATCCTCTCCTATTATAGAAGTCTGCGCCAGGCCTATGAAAGATGTGGCAAATCATGATAAAGTTACAGTGATGGATTGACGGTACCACACTCCCCGAAACTACACTCACCAATCTCCAGTTGACTGCTGCAGGTCAGTTAGAACTGATTGATCGACCCCCGACGGTGGAACCTGCTGAGAACGTCCAGAAAGACACCCTTCCTGAATAACATCAAAACACTATAGCTGTGACAGAGAATGAGAAGCATTATACTTTAGCTGATACTGTATTAGAGGAGGATGCCATTTCTGATCAGTTTATTCCAGAGGAAGGAGAGATTCTGAAGAATTGGGCTGACATGGCTGAAGAAGAAGATTTAAATGGAGAGACAGGAGCTATCAATGCTATTCCCAGAAAGGGTCGGGGCAAGAAGAAAATTTACCCAGCTCCCAGCGAGCCTCGACACACCAGATCGTCGTCAAAAGGTCCATCAACAACTTCATCCTCCAAAACCCTTAATGTTTAATATCCTATTATGGAATGTGTGGGGCATAGCTGGTAAGATGACTTATAAGAGACTCAAATCATTATATCGTATTCATAAAATCATGTTGCTTGCTATTATTGAGCCGAAGGTCTCTTCCCAACAATTTTTTCGTATCAACTTAAGCTAGGGTTTCAATCCTCATTTTCTAATAATAAAGGCAACATCAGGATCTTGGCTAGACAAGAGATAAATATGGAGGAGGTTGACTCTCATGATCAGGTCTTGAGTATTATACTATCTGGATCGGTTTTCCCGTTTCGTTCTCTTATTTCTGTGGTGCATAGGCATAATAAAAAGGAAGGTAGGAGAGATCATTGGGATAGATTGCATCGGTAACAAGTGCAATACAAGCTTCCATGGATGGTAGGCGGAGAATTTAATATTATTGCTTCACCAGATGAAAATTTTGGTGGCTCTCAACCTTGTATAGTTGGTATTAATGACTTTCGCAACTTCCAACTTGGTACTGGCCTTGTTGATATACCATTCACTGGTAGTTGTTATACTTGGGTGAAATCGGATAATGGCCCTCACAAGCAGGGATCGAGACTCGACAGATGGCTACTGGACAGTGATTGGCATGAATGGGCTCCCCTTTCGTCTTGCTCTCATCTCAGTAGAACGAAATCAGATCATTGCCCGATCATTATTACTATGAAGAGCAGAAGTGATTCAGATAGAAAATTATTCAGATTTCTAAACTTCTGGACATCGCATGATGAGATTCTTCATATAGTGTCTCAAGCATGGGCTTTATTAACAATACTAATAGCATGGTAAGGGTTGGACTGCGTTTATCTGCGGTTCAAAAAGCTTTATCGACATGGAGTCATCGTACATTTGGAGATATTTTTCAGGAACGTAAAAAAGGCAGAAGATCGAGTTTTAGCTGCGGAGATTGCTTTCGAGGCAGATGGATCTTTGAGAGAGGATTGGATGAAGGCTAAAGCCTACTTGAAACAGAGGGTAGCTATGAAGATTCTTATTGGAGGCAAAAAGCTAGAGTGAAATGGGATTGTGAAGGAGATAAGAATACTAAATTCTTCCACTCGTGTGTTTCGGCTACTAGGAACAGACTTCTCATACACATTATTGTCTCAGAAGGAAGGGCATACTCTTACTAATTTGTAAGACATTAAATCGGAGTCCAACAACTTTTATAGTAAGTTATTCCTCCCTGCTCCTATAACTCAAAATCCTAGATTTTCTAATCCCTGTCCAAACTTCTATTACTCTCGATGATAATATTCATCTCATGGTCAAGCCGACCATGGAGGAGCTGGTAGACACTCTCAAGAGCTTGGATCAAGATAGTGCGCCGGGGCCAGATGGCTTCTCTGGGCAATTTTTTAGAGCTACTTGGGACATTATACGTCAAGATATTCTGGAAGCTGTACACTTCTTTTTTGATGGATTTGCTTTTCCGCTGATCCATCATTAGCACTCATCTCTTGCCTATTTCTAAGGTAAAGGACCCTAAGTCGATAAAGGATTGTAGACCGATAAGTCTTTGTAACTTTATCAATAAATTATTCTCAAAACTACTTGTAAGATGGTTGGCTCCCCTCCTTCCTCGTATGATTTCCCCAGAGCAAAGTGGATTCATTAAGGGTACAGAGATCATTGACAATGTGGTGTTAGCTCAGGAAATGATTAGTATGATTCATCACAAGTATAGGGGAGGGAATGCAGCTGTCAAACTCGATATGAGTAAAGCCTATGACCGGGTTCATTGGGCTTTTCTTATCAAGGTTATGCACAAGATTGAGGTTCTGTAACGAGTGGCTGAATATGATATTACATCTCCTTGATAATGTTTGGTTTTCAACATTAATCAATGGCAATGCTTCAGGATTTTTCAAGAGTCTCTGTGGACTGCGACAAGGCGACCCGATCTCTCCACTTCTGTTTGTCATAGCAGCAGGAAAGCCTTAGCTGCAATCTTAATATGCTCAAGGAAAACTAGTGGCTTCATTCCTTATTATTCACCTAGTGGCTACCCAATTATTACACATTTAGCTTATGCGGACGATATAATTCTTTTTTCAGGAGGTGAGAAGAAATCTATACAAAAGATGATGAATGTGGTTGGAAAATATGAGCAGGTGTCGGTCCTAGAAGGTTAATATGAACAAGTCTGGTATATATCTGTCCAAGCACATCTCAGTAGAGAGAGTGGCAGAGATCAGGGACTCCTTTGGTTTTATTGTGCATAACTTGCCTATGATCTACTTGGGGTCACCTATGACTGCGGATCTACGCAATGCTGCTATGTTTGATGATCTAGTAACAAAGATTAGACATAAAATCAGTGGTTGGCATAATAAAGCTTTGTCGATAGGAGTGAGACTAATCCTACTGAAATATGTCCTTACTTTGATACCTGTATACACTTTGGCAGCCTGCAATCCTCATACAAGTGTAATCAAAAGAGTGGAAGATATGTTTCAAAGTTTCTGTAGGGGATCCAAGCTTGGTTGTGACAAACGAGCTTGGGTGTCTTGGATGAAGGTGATTCATCCTATTGAGGAAGGAGGACTGGGGATTCGAAGACGATAAGAAGTATTAGATGCTCTTACAGTTAAACTTTGGTAGAAAATTCGAACTTCCTCTTCTCTATGGGTTAAGTACATGAGGCTAAATATTATCCTCATTCTCATCCATCTCTAGCCAATGCTTCCTTGAGTGCTTCTCATATTTGGAAGAGGATCCTTAAAGGTCGGGACATGGGAGATATTCATATTGATCAGGATGACATGGAGAATTTCATTTGGGCCCCTGGTCGATCAGGTGTTTTCTCGATCACATCTGCTTGGAATAGTGTCAGGGATCAAAAGGAGGTTGATGATAGATTCCTTCAGATATGGGGGTCATGTATTCCGGCTAAGTGGTCAGTTCTCCTATGGCGAGTTCTATGGTGCAGACTACCAACGGAAGACATCATTCAGAAGCTTGGTTTTCAAATGGCTTCAGCATGCCATTGCTATTTATGCCCGACAGGGGAGACTATTAGTCATATTCTATCGGAGGGAGATTTAGCTAGAGAGGTTTGGGCATATTTCACGAGACTCCTTCGCACTCAGGATACTCCAGGTTCGATTGAGCAACATTTCCATGCTATGTGGTCTAGAAGGCTTAAACGTATCAAGCAAATAGTTGTGGGAGCTATTGTATAGGTTCTATGGAAAAATAGAAACAAATGGCGCTATGAAGGATACTCTTACGGGGGTCAACAGCTTGTGTTCGAGATTAAGAGACAGATCAAGAAGGCAATGACTCAGTGTTCTCATGCTAGCATCCCGGATGGGTTCGAGTGAGTTATATCCATATGTATTCCGATCTTCATATTTTAGCTATATATATATATATATATATATATATATATATATATATATATATATATATATATATGGAATACTAGATTTTATTAAGCCGCCACGTGGGCGATTTGGAAGAATCGCAACAAGGCTAGATACGAAGATCAGAATTATTCAGCCGACCAGCTCATCCGGGAGGTCTTTCGCCAATATCGCAAAAGGAGCATTCTGTGCTCCCACAGCCCAACTTCCTCCTAGCTTCCCCATCCCTAATCCAAGACGATCCAGTTATCAACCCCTCTTGTTTCTTTTTGACTTGTATACGGATCAGGCTTCGGCATTTTAAGTCTTGATTAATAAAGAGAGGGGTTTGCTTTAATATATATATATATATATATATATATATATATATATATATATATATATATATATATATATGTATATATATATATATAGCTAAAATATGTATATATATATATATAGCTAAAATATGTATATATATTTGTGTGTGTGTGTCTAAGTTAACAAATGAGTTAAACAGGAAGGCCGCATGGCAGTAGCAGGATAAGTCTTGATAAGTTGCGAGGCACGCCCTCAATCTTGAAGCACGAACAAGTCTAAGCAAGGTCTAGAGGCACGACCTGCACGAGTCATCCCGTTGTCGTCTTTGGCATTTGAATCGTTGGCACGAGAATTGGCCTAGTGAACTTGAGTTTAAGTGAAAGTCTTGGCACGGCCGAGTTCGCGTAAGTTTCTCTTCGGCATAGCATTGTCTTGAATATGTCTAAGTTACGAATAGAATACGGCACGACCCTGCCGTCCCGAGTTGAAGTTTGGTCAAGTTCATGCACGATGAGGCACTGCCTCGATCGAAACACACGTTGGTATTGTAGCACGACCATGTCGTTGTACGTCGAGTTGGTTAGACATCAAGTCTTAAAACTGATCCTAAGGCAAGACTAGAAAGACAATCGAAAGGGTTTAAGCTGCACAAAGTAAATATGAACGTATCGGTTTTGTATGGGTGGGCGAGGAGCTTACTCCACCCGTACAGTTGAGTACTGACACCCACACAGTGTTCATGTGCAGGCACAGGTAGAAGCTCGTGGCGCGGAGCTCGCTTGGATGTGTCGAGGCACGGAGTTCCTTGGCGATTCGAAGCGTGCGGTCGTGTTGATTGAAGACTTATACAGGACATGATGTATGGACATCGCCTTCCGAAGCTGTCACCCTCATTTCCCGTATTTCTCGTATTTCGTATTTATACTCGTACCTGGATTTTGGCATGTATTTTTATTTTTCTTAACTTGTGGGATTTTGGTATTTCTCGTATTTTGGGTTTTGTCATGGTTCGGTTTTAATTAGTTTGGATTGGGTTGGTTTGATTTGGTTTATTATACATTGGAACACCTTAACCTACACTACCCCCTCAACCCACCATAACTCCCCCTCTTTATAACCCCCACCTACCACTCTCTCTCCTCATAACCACCACCATTAATTTCCTTCTTCTTCTTCTTCTTCTTCCTCCATAACTCTCCTAACCCTAGGCAAGTGCACCTTGCCACTTCATGAGAGCCCTATTTTCTTGGTGCATTTGCTAGATTAGGACATGGTGATCAGCATTAGAACTTGGTGTTTTGTGAATTGGAGTCTCCATTACTCTAGATCTAAGTTTTCCTATTTTCAGATTTTGCATGGTTTGATCTGTTTTAGTTGCGTTTTATGGGTTTTTGATGTTTCCTTGTGGAAGAGCATTCAATTCCACCCAATTGGAACTTTGGAAATCCGAATTTGGAGTTCGGATGGCCAAGTTATGGTGCTGTGTAGCTTGGGTTCAGCTATGGTATTCTTGCTGTTTGGAGAAGACAGTGAGCAGTGTGCAGAGCTGTTTAGCTTACGCACACTGAGCTGCGCGCGCTCTTTAGGGCTGCGTACGCAGACTTGGGTACGCTTCCTGTTAGAAGCGTGCTCCCTTCAGCGTACGTGACATTTCACGCACACTGCTCCCTTCAGCGTGCGTGACTTTTCACGCACACTGCTCCCTTCAGCGTGCGTGACTTTTCACGCACACTGCTCCCTTCAGCGTGTGTGACTTTTCACCTACACTGCTCCCTTCAGCGTGCGTGACTTTTCACGCACACTGCTCCCTTCAGCGTGCGTGACTTTTCACCACACTGCTCCCTCAGCGTGCGTGACTTTTCACCCACACTTGAGCGTGCGTAACTTTTCACCATGCTGCTCTCTCAGCGTGCGTGACTTTTCACCCACGCTGCTTCCTGTAGCGTGTGTGACTTTTCACCTACGCTGCTCTCTCAGCGTGCGTGACTTTTCACCTATGCTGCTCTCTGTAGCGTGCGTGACTTTTCACGTATACAGCTTCCTCAGCGTGCGTGACTTTTCGTACGCTGCTCCCCTGACCCCCTTGCTTAACCCATTGGCTCCCGTGATTGATTGAATGAGGTATGACCAGTCTAGCCATGTCTTGATTCAGTACAAGATTGCTTCCTGTCTTGATTACTTACATTATTATCTTGCCGATAAATGGTGGGAAAACCAAGTTCTGTTCAGATGAAGGGTTACAACCCCGGTCCTTGTTTGGTTTACGGGTTGTAACCTGGCTATCGGAATAGTTCCATGGTTATCTCGTCGTATATCACCCTGACATGCTTTTCGTAAATTCTAGTTTTAATATTATATTTTTTTTCTTGTGCTGATTGCTGGCTTTTGTTCTTATTTCGTGGCCCTCTTGTGGCACTTGCTCTTTCTGGGGTTGACCCAGCTGGTTTTGTGTGGCCAAATTTCGGAGCAGCTCCCGAGGATCTACCAAGCTTCCAGCCCAATGGTGGCGACTAGAAGGAACCCGGGCTACGAGTGGGTTTTCTATTTTTTTTTCGCTCACTCTATTGTAAAACTATTCTTTTGAGGCGTTTAGCCGACGAGCACCTGTTAGCTCGATGCACTTTACTTACTGTCTGCCTACGGGCTGCAACATGATTAACAAATCCTAGGGTTGATCATGTATGACTTAACTCTTGCTAGTCCTTGCATTTTGTACGACTAGCTTCATGATCATCTGAATATGTAATATTTGGGATGCCTTATTTTTGTATATTTAATGATCATATATCTTGCGACCTTACTTACTTGCTTGTGATTGAGACATTAGGCTTGTTCATGACCATAAGAGACTGTTGGCTTGTAGTAAACCCTCATATTTCTAGACAGCCGTGACCGTATATCGAGGTGGTTTCCATTTCAATATACGTAGCTGGTTGTGTCTGCCCCCGCTCTCCAGTATTCTGGTTCTGGGGCGTGACACGGTTTAAGTGGTGGCCTATGCAGGTCTTGTCAATCAAGAAATGTGAGGGTTTACCGAATAGATATCTCAATCAGTATTCGCCCTTGATCTCCGCCCGTATTTTCAATTCCCTGAAATTCTTGCCCTGATTATATGCTTGTATCGTTGATCTGTCCTGGTCCTTCCTTATTGTTTCCCTGTGTCGTTTTCCTCAGCGACACTGTACCTGACCCTGCCGATCAGCAAGGAGGAGCACCTCCCGTGGGCCAGCAGCTACCTGGAGATCAAGCCCAGCATTCCGGAGTCGCCTCCAGAGTGATACCTACTGGAGGAGAGTCACCAGTTCGGCCCGTCCAGCCCGCAGAGCCTGATGTTGGTACCTTAGTAGGCCTCATCAGAACCTTGATAGCTTCCCAGGATCGTCGAAGCGATGCCCTGCACCAGACAGTTCAAGATGCTTTGACCCGAGGCGGACATCCAGGGAACCAGGCAGCAAACAGCTTCAAGCGATTGAACCCTTCTTTCTTCGACGGCAGCGAGGATGCGATTGCCGCGGATGCATGGCTTCAGGATACCGAGGTGATTCTGGAAGCAGCTAGGACACCCAAGAATGAGAAGGTGGCGGTGGTACGCCTGCAGTTGTTGGACTTGGCTCGCAGTTGGAGGGCAGCGCAAGCCATGGGATTAGTGGCACTCATTGCTTGGGCAGTGTTTAGAGAGAGATTCCAGACGAAGTATTTTGATGCTGTAGCTCGGTACGACCTGTAGACCAGATTTACCAACTTGAAACAAGGAGGCAGAACAGTCGACAGTTATACATCGGAGTTTTCTAGACTCAGTAGGTTTGCCCCCACCTTGGTGGCGACCGAGTTTGATAGGGCCCAACGGTTCCAGCAGGGACTGCATTTGGAGATCTTGTTGGCGGTTGAGCAGTTCGAGCACCAGACATTCGATGTAGTCTTGAGAGCAGCTAGGAGGCATGAGTACACCTCCCAGAGGATCGTGGATAGGACCGGAGGTAGGAAACGGTCCCACAGTCAGATCCACCAATCATCAGCTCCAACCCCGACAGCTAGGGGATTGACCATTGGAACTCCGAGGCGGGCGGCCTCAGTAACGTCAGTTCAGCATTCGACCCCGATGTACCCGCAGCAGCAGAAGCAGAAACAGACTTCCGCGATAGGATGTTCTCATTGCGGGAAGCCAGGGCACGTGGTGGCAGACTGTCGTAGGGCACAAGGATTGTGCCTGGCTTGTGGAGCAACAGATCATAGGATAGGGGCTTGCCCGAATAGGGGTGGTTCATCAGCATCCAACCCTTCTAGCTCTTCGGTGAGAGGACCGGCCCCAGCACCAGTTCAGCAGCAGCAGTATCAGTCTTCGAGGCCCTTGTCGCCTCAGTCTCAGGTATTCCAGCAACAGCACCCCCAGCAGTATACACAAGCCCAAGCTCAGACCCAGAATAGGCAGAGAGGTTTCCAGCAGAGGGGACCATCAGCCAGAGGACAAGGTCAGGCCATGATGATGGCTATGGAAGAAGAAGTTGCACCAGGTGAGGTTGTGGCAGGTACTATTCTCGTCAACTCCTCTCCAGCGTCTGTATTATTTGATTCTGGTGCATCGCATTTATTTATGTCTGTACGATTTGCGACACGGATAGGATTGGAGCCCGAGTCATTATCAGTGAGGCTCAATATACTTACTGGTAATGGCCTTGTGGGAGTAGATCGAGTGTTTTCCTCGTGTCGGATCGTAGTTAGCGGTAGGGAGTTCCACGCTAGATTCATAGAGTTTCCTATGGCAGACTATGATGTAGTCCTGGGCATGGATTGGTTGAGGAACCAGTATGCTAGGATAGACTGCCATGTTGGCAGAGTTGTTTTCAGCATTCCAGGCGAGCCAGAGTTCTCATTTTCCAGAGGAGCAGTGGATCCCTCTTCTCCAGTATTGCGGATGGCAGTAGCAGCAGTGCAGTTACCCCGGATAGTTGAAAAGTTTCCAGATGTCTTTCCAGAGGAGCTTCCAGGGATGCCACCGGAGCGGGAGATTGAGTTCACTATAGACTTGATTCCCGGGACAGCACCAGTATCAGAGCGAGTCCACAGGATGGCGCCTTCAAAGTTAGAGATTTTGTACAAGATGATTGAAGAACTGAGGACCAAGGGATTCATCCGTCCAAGTGGATCACCTTGGGGAGCCCCGATGTTTTTTGTGAAAAAGAAGGATGGTATGTCCAGGCTATGTGTTGATTATTGTACCTTGAATTCGGTGACAATCAAGAACAGATACCCTCTTCCGAGGATAGATGACTTGTTTGATCAGCTTAGAGGGGCTTCGTTGTTCTCGAAGATCGACTTGCGCTCAGGTTACCACCAGATCAGAGTCAGAGAGCAGGACATCCCGAAGACAGTATTCAGATCGAGGTATGGACATTGGGAGTTCCTTGTTATGCCCTTTGGAGCGACCAATGCGCCGGCCGTATTCATGGACCTCATGAATCGCATTTTCATGCCTTACTTGGATCAGTTCGTGATCGTGTTCCTAGATGACATCCTGGTCTACAGCAAGAGTGAAGCAGAGCATGAGCAGCATCTCAGAGTCGTCCTTTAGACGCTTAGGGAGCATCAGTTGTATGCCAAGTTCAGTAAATACGAGTTCTGGCTCGATCGCATATCATACTTGGGTCACATCATTACCCGAGGAGGAGTGGAAGTGGATCCCCAGAAGATTGTGGCTATCGAGTCATGGCCGGTACCCAGCTCAGTGGCAGAGGTTCGCAGCTTCCTTGGATTGGCCGACTACTACCGACAGTTCGTTTCAGATTTCGCAAGGATTTCAGCACCGATGACCCAGTTGACCCGCAAGGATGTGCCATTTGTTTGGACAGCAGAGTGTCAGAAATTATTTGAGAAGTTGAAGCGAGGTTTGATAACGGCTCCCATTCTCACCCTTCCAGATGGGACCGGAGGATTCACAGTTTATTGCGACGCTTCAGGCAGAGGATTGGAGTGTGTCTTGATGCAGCATGGGAAGGTAATATCTTATGCGTCACGTCAACTATGTGATCATGAGAAGAATTACCCGATCCACGACTTAGAATTGGCGGCGGTAGTGTTTGCTTTGAAGTTGTGGAGACACTACTTGTACGAAGATAGAGTGGAGATCTTTACTGATCATAAGAGCCTGAAGTATGTTTTCACCCAGAAGGACCTTAATATGCGGCAGAGAAGATGGCTCGAGCTACTAGTGGACTATGATGTGGATCTGCAGTATCATCCCGGGAAGGCCAACGTTGTAGCAGATGTATTGAGAAGGAGAGCCGGAGTTTATTTCCTAACGGCGCAACCAGAATTATTAGCAGATCTTCAGAAGATGGGAATTGAAGTGGTTCTTCCAACCAGTGTGGCATTGATGGCCAGTCTACAGGTTCAGTCCAGCATAGTTGAGAGAATCCGGGTGGCACAGTCAACAGATTCCAAGATCCAGCGACTCAGAGCAGAGTGTAAAGCAGAAAGAAGGCCAGAGTTATGTATCCATGAAGACGGTACACTTCGGCACGGCACTCGTCTTTGTGTACCTAGTAGAGATATCAGACAGGAAGTCATGGTAGAAGCCCACAGTTCACAATATTCTATTCATCCGGGTGGTACGAAGATGTACCGTGATATTCGTCAGTATTTCTGGTGGAATGGCATGAAGAGGGAGATAGCCCAGTTTGTCTCTCGGTGTTTGGTTTGCCAACAGGTTAAAGCTGAACATCAGAGGCCCGCTGGACTTCTTCAACCCTTACCGATCCCAGAATGGAAATGGGAGCATATAACCATGGATTTTGTGACCGGGTTGCCCAGATCTCCTACCGACAGAGATGCTATTTGGGTAATTGTGGACAGGCTTACCAAGGTGGCACATTTTCTCCCATTCAGAGTTGGGCAGTCGACGGCGCAGTTAGCAGAGATGTATCTCAGGCAGATTGTCAGGCTTCACGGTGTGCCAGTCAGTATCACCTCGGACAGGGATTCAAGATTCACATCATACTTTTGGCGCAGCTTGCAGAAGAGTTTGGGGACTCGCCTTCAATTCAGCTCAGCTTATCACCCGCAGACGGATGGACAATCAGAGCGCAAAATCCAGACCCTTGAAGATATGTTGAGATCCTGTACCCTTGACTTCGGTGGTTTATGGGAGAATCATCTGCACCTGGTGGAATTCTCGTACAATAACAGTTTTCAGGCCAGTATCCAGATAGCACCTTTTGGGGCTCTTTATGGCAGGAAGTACAGATCCCCGCTAGCATGGGACGATGTCGGAAAGAGGCAGATGCTCAGACCCGAATTGATTTCCCAGACAGTTGAAGTGGTCAGGAAGGTCAGAGATCACCTTCGAGTTGCCCAGGACCGCCAGCGCCATTGGGCCGATGCTCATCGACGTCCCTTAGAATTTGCTGTCGGCGACCATGTATTCCTTAGGATCTCGCCTAACCGCGGCGTCATTCGCTTCGGCGTGCGGGGAAAGCTTAGTCCTAGGTATATAGGGCCGTTCGATATTCTAGAGCGAGTAGGAGATGTATCCTATCGTCTCGCTCTCCCACCGTCGCTAAGTGAGGTGCATGATGTATTCCATATGTCCCAATTACGACGGTATATTCCGGACCCGAGCCACATCCTAGACCATTCGGAATTGGTTGTTGGTACCAACCTTTCTATGAGGAGAGGCCCGTGTCTATATTGGACCGGAGGGAAAAGACACTCAAGAACAAGACTATTAAATTAGTTCGTGTTGCTTGGGGTCATCTCTCTCTAGGTGAGTCAACGTGGGAGCGTGAGGACGACATCCGAACGCGATATCCCTACCTGTTTGACTCGTGAGGTATAATGTCTTTCTTATGACTTACGCTTTTCCTTCCTTGCTTGCATTGTATGATTGAACTGCTTAGTGTAACTTGCATGTGTTTAGTGTATCTTGTCATGACAATCTCTAGCTCTTTGATTAACTTCCGAGGACGAAATTCTTTTAAGGTGGGTAGAGTTGTCACCCTCATTTCCCGTATTTCTCGTATTTCGTATTTATACTCGTATCTGGATTTTGGCATGTATTTTTATTTTTCTTAACTTGTAGGATTTCGGTATTTCTCGTATTTTGGGTTTTGTCATGGTTCGGTTTTAATTGGTTTGGATTGGATTGGTTTGATTTGGTTTATTATACATTGGAACACCTTAACCCACACTACCCCCTCAACCCACCACAACTCCCCCTCTTTATAAACCCCACCTACCACTCTCTCTCCTCACAACCACCACCATTAATTTCTTTCTTCTTCTTCTTCTTCTTCCTCCACAACACTCCTAACCCTAGGCAAGTGCACCTTGCCACTTCATGAGAGCCCTATTTTCTTGGTTCATTTGCTAGATTAGGACATGGTGATCAGCATTAGGACTTAGTGTTTTGTGAATTGGAGTCTCCATTACTCTAGATCTAAGTTTTTCTATTTTTGGATTTTGCATGGTTTGATCTGTTTTAGTTGCATTTTATGGGTTTTTGATGTTTCCTTGTGGAAGAGCATTCAATTCCACCCAATTGGAACTTTGGAAATCCGGATTTGGAGTTCGGATGGCCAAGTTATGGTGTTGTGTAGCTTGGGTTCAGCCATGGTGTTCTTACTGTTTGGAGAAGACAGTAAGCAGTGTACAGAGCTATTTAGCTTACGCACACTGAGCTACGTGCGCTCTTTAGCGCTGCGTACGCAGACTTGGGTACGCTCCCTGTTGGAAGCGTGCTCCCTTCAGCGTGCGTGACATTTCACGCACACTGCTCCCTTCAGCGTGCGTGACTTTTCACGCACACTGCTCCCTTCAGCGTGCGTGACTTTTCACGCACATTGCTCCCTTCAGCGTGCGTGACTTTTCACCTACACTGCTCCCTTCAACGTGCGTGACTTTTCACGCACACTGCTCCCTTGAGCGTGCGTGACTTTTTACCACACTGCTCCCTCAGCGTGCGTGACTTTTCACCCATACTTGAGTGTGCATGACTTTTCACCACGTTGCTCTCTCAGCGTGCGTGACTTTTCACCCATGCTGCTTCCTGTAGCGTGCGTGACTTTTCACCTACGCTGCTCTCTCAGCGTGCGTGACTTTTCACCTACGCTGCTCCCTGTAGCGTGCGTGACTTTTCACGTATGCAGCTTCCTCAGCGTGCGTGACTTTTCGTACGCTGCTCCCCTGACCCCCTTACTTAACCCATTGGCTCTTGGATTTTTGGTCTTATTTCTTTAAAGCTTGGCTCTTCTATAGCCCTAAATATTGATATTTTATTAGATATTTTATGCCCATTTTATATCCTTACGCCTTTTGTCATGAACTTAATTTTACTAAATATGTTTGGAACGACTATTGTACATGGCATGGTATGACTATTGACTAGCATAACATGATAGTGACCCGTAGTGGTGCACTTCTGACATGACCAACCTGACATGCTAGTGGCCCGTCGTGGCGCACTCCTGACAAGTACCCTGACATGATTTATCTTGATAACTTAACTTGACCTGCCTTGACACCGTGGTAGTTCTTTCTTGCTTGCTTGTTAAATCCACTTGTCCTGTCTTGCATCATGTCTAGGATGGGACTCCTGAGTACCACGGTCAGGAGTACCTACTAAAATGGATTAAGGTTAATAACTAGTCTAACACAGTAGTCATGAAGAGATGACACAGCTACGGACAATCCCGTACCTGGGCGCTCTTGGGATCTGTAACCTGCCGTCGAGTAGGGCACATTTCCAGCACACCGTCGCGTGTTGCACCCTCTAAGTCACCTAAGGGTACATTTGTCCCCGGGCGATGTACCCACCTGAATTCAACCCTAATCTTTCGTCCTGGGTAACCTGGATGGTCTGCAGGGCTTGTGGCTGTGGAACAATCTCACTGCATCTTGTTAGTAATTAGGCCTGCGATAACCCTAGTTAGTTAAAGTAGTAAGCCGTAGTATCTGCTTGGCCGTGATTGATTGAATGAGGTATGACCAGTCTAGCCATGTCTTGATTCAGTACAAGATTGCTTCCTGTCTTGATTACTTACTTTATTATCTTGCCGATAAATGGTGGAAAACTAAGTTCTGTTCAGATGAAGGGTTACAACCCCGGTCCTTGTTTGGTTTACGGGTTGTAACCTGGCTATCGGAATAGTTCCATGGTTATCTCGTCGTATATCACCCTGACATGCTTTTCGTAAATTCTAGTTTTAATATTATTTTTTTTCTTGTGCTGATTGCTGGCTTTTGTTCTTATTTCGTGGTCCACTTGTGGCACTTGCTCTTTCTGGGGTTGACCCAGCTGGTTTTGTGTGGCCAGATTTCGGAGCAGCTCCCGAGGATCTACCAAGCTTCCAGCCCAATGGTGGCGACTAGAAGGAACCCGGGCTACGAGTGGGTTTTCTATTTTGTTTCGCTCACTCTATTGTAAAACTATTCTTTTGAGGCGTTTAGCCGACGAGCACCTGTTAGCTCGATGCACTTTACTTACTGTCTGCCTACGAGCTGTAACATGATTAACAAATCCTAGGGTTGATCATGTATGACTTAACTCTTGCTAGTCCTTGTATTTTGTACGACTAGCTTCATGATCAGCTGAATATGTAATATTTGGGACGCCTTATTATTGTATATTTAATGATCATATATCTTGCGACCTTACTTACTTGCTTGTGATTGAGACATTAGGCTTGTTCATGACCATAAGAGACTGTTGGCTTGTAGTAAACCCTCATATTTCTAGACAGCCGTGACTGTATATCGAGGTGGTTTCCATTTCAATATACGTAGCTGGCTGTGTCTGCCCCCGCTCTCCAGTATTCTGGTTCTAGGGCGTGACACGGTTTAAGTGGTGGCCCATGCAGGTCTTGTCAATCAAGAAATATGAGGGTTTATCGAATAGATGTCTCAATCAGTTTTCGCCCTTGATCTCCGCCCGTATTTTCAATTCCCTGAAATTCTTGCCCTGATTACATGCTTGTATCGTTGATCTGTCCTGGTCCTTCCTTATTGTTTCTCTGTGTTATTTTCCTCAGCGGTACTGTACCTGATCCTGCCGATCAGCAAGGAGGAGCACCTCCCGTGGGCCAGCAGCAACCTGGAGATCAAGCCCAGCATTTCGGAGTCGCCTCCAGAGTGATACCTACTGGAGGAGAGTCACTAGTTCGGCCCGTCCAGCCCGCATAGCCAGATGATGGTACCTTAGTAGGCCTCATCAGAACCTTGATAGCTTCCCAGGATCGTCGAAGCGATGCCCTGCACCAGACAGTTCAAGATGCTTTTACCCGAGGCGGACATCCAGGGAACCAGGCGGCAAACAGCTTCAAGCGATTGAACCCTCCTTTCTTCGACGGCAGCGAGGATGCGATTGCCGCGGATGCATGGCTTCAGCATACCGAGGTGATTCTGGAAGCAGCTAGAACACCCAAGAATGAGAAGGTGGTGGTGGTACACCTGCAGTTGTTGGACTTGGCTCGCAGTTGGTGGGCAGCGCAAGCCATGGGATTAGTGGCACCCATTGCTTGGGCAGTATTTAGAGAGAGATTCCAGATGAAGTATTTCGATGCTGTGGCTCGGTACGACCTGCAGACCAGATTTACCAACTTGAAGCAAGGAGGCAGAACAGTCGACAGTTATGCATCGGAGTTTTCTAGACTCAGTAGGTTTGCCCCCACCTTGGTGGCGACCGAGTTTGATAGGGCCCAGCATTTCCAGCAGGGATTGCATTTGGAGATCTTGTGGCGGTTGAGCAGTTCGAGCACCAGACATTCGATGCAGTCTTGAGAGCAGCTAGGAGGCATGAGTACACCTCCCAGAGGATCGTGGATAGGATCGGAGGTAGGAAGCGGTCCCACAGTCAGATGCACCAATCATAAGCTCAAACCCCGGCAGCTAGGGGATTGACCATTGGAACTCCGAGGCGGGCGGCCTCAGTAACGTCGGTTCAGCATTCGACCCCGACGTACCCGCAGCAGCAGAAGCAGAAGCAGACTTCCGCGATGGGATGTTCTCATTGCGGGAAGCCAGGGCATGTGGTGGCAGACTGTCGTAGGGCACAAGGATTGTGCCTGGCTTGTGGAGCAGCAGATCATAGGATAGGGGCTTGCCCGAATAGGGGTGGTTCATCAGCATCCAACCCTTCTAGCTCTTCGGTGAGAGGACCGGCCCCAGCACCAGTTCAGCAGCAGCAGTATCAGTCTTCGAGGCCCTTGCCACCTCAGTCTCAGGCATTCCAGCAACAGCACCCCCAGCAGTATACACAAGCCCAAGCTCAGACCCAGAATAGGCAGAGAGGTTTCCAGCAGAGGGGACCAGCAGCCAGAGGACAAGGTCAGGCCATGATGATGGCTATGGAAGAAGAAGTTGCACCAGGTGAGGTTGTGGCAGGTACTATTCTCGTCAACTCCTCTCCAGCGTCTGTATTATTTGATTCTGGTGCATCGCATTCATTTATGTCTGCACGATTCGCGACACGGATAAGATTGGAGCCGAGTCATTATCAGTGAGGCTCAATATACTTACTGGTAATGGCCTTGTGGGAGTAGATCGAGTGTTTTTTCTCGTGTCGGATCGTAGTTAGCGGTAGGGAGTTCCCCGCTAGATTCATAGAGTTTCCTATGGCAGACTATGATGTAGTCCTGGGCATGGATTGGTTGAGAAACCAGTATGCTAGGATAGACTGTCATGTTGGTAGAGTTGTTTTCAGCATTCCAGGCGAGCCAGAGTTCTCATTTTCCAGAGAAGCGGTGGAGCCCTCTTCTCCAGTGTTGCGGATGGCAGGTAGCAGCAGTGCAGTTACCCCGGATAGTTGAAGAGTTTCCAGATGTCTTTCCAGAGGAGCTTCCAGGGATGCCACCGGAGCAGGAGATTGAGCTCACTATAGACTTGGTTCCCGGGACAGCACCAGTATCAGAGCGAGTCTACAGGATGGCGCCTTCAGAGTTGGAGATTTTGTACAAGATGATTGAAGAACTGAGGACCAAGGGATTCATCCGTGCAAGTGGATCGCCTTGGGGAGCCCCGATGCTTCTTGTAAAAAAGAAGGATGGTACGTCCAGGCTATGTGTTGATTATCGTACCTTGAATTCGGTGACAATCAAGAACAGATACCCTCTTTCGAGGATAGATGACTTGTTTGATCAGCTTAGAGGGGCTTCGTTGTTCTCGAAGATCGACTTGCGCTCAGGTTACCACCAGATCAGAGTCAGAGAGCAGGATATCCCGAAGACAGCATTCAGATCGAGGTATGGACATTGGGAGTTCCTTGTTATGCCCTTTGGAGCGACCAATGCGCCGGTCGTATTCATGGACCTCATGAACGCATTTTCATGCCTTACTTGGATCAGTTCGTGATCGTGTTCGAGATGACATCCTAGTCTACAGCAAGAGTGAAGCAGAGCATGAGCAGCATCTCAGAGTCGTCCTTTAGACGCTTAGGGAGCATCAGTTGTACGCCAAGTTCAGTAAATACGAGTTCTGGCTCGATCGCATATCATACTTGGGTCACATCATTACCCGAGGAGGAGTGGAAGTGGATCCCCAGAAGATTGTGGCTATCGAGTCATGGCCGGTACCCAGCTCAGTGGCAGAGGTTCGCAGCTTCCTTGGATTGGCCGACTACTACCGGCAGTTCGTTTCAGATTTCGCTAGGATTTCAGCGCCGAACCCAGTTGACCTGCAAGGATGTGCCGTTTGTTTGGACAGCAGAGTGTCAGGAATCATTTGAAAATTGAAGCGAGGTTTGATAACGGCTCCCATTCTTACCCTTCTAGATGGGACCGGAGGATTCACAGTTATTGCGACGCTTCAGGCAGAGGATTGGGTGTCTTGATGCAGCATGGGAAGGTAATATCTTATGCGTCACGTCAACTACGTGATCATGAGAAGAATTACCCGACCTACGACTTGGAATTGGCGGCGGTAGTGTTTGATTTAAAGTTGTGGAGACACTACTTGTACGGAGATAGAGTGGAGATCTTTACTGATCATAAGAGGCTGAAGTATGTTTTTACCCAGAAGGACCTATATGCGGCAGAGAAGATGGCTCGAGCTACTAGTAGACTATGATGTGGATCCAGTATCATCCCGAAAAGGCCAACGTTGTAGGAGATGCATTGATGAGCAGGAGAGCCGGAGTTTATTTCCTGATGGCGCAACCAGAATTATTGGCAGATCTTCAGAAGATGGGAATTGAAGTGGTTCTTCCAACCAGTATGGCATTGATGGCCAGTCTACAGGTTCAGTCCAGCATAGTTGAGAGAATCCGGGTGGCACAGTCAACAGATTCCACGATCCAGCGCTCAGAGCAGTGTGAAGCAGGAAGAAGGCCAGAGTTATGTATCCATGAAGACGATACACTTCGGCACGGCACGTCTCTTTGTGTACCTAGTGGAGATATCAGACAGGAAGTCATGGCAGAAGCCCACAGTTCACAATATTCTATTCGTCCGGGTGGTACGAAGATGTACCGTGATATTCGTCAGCATTCTGGTGGAATGGCATGAAGAGGGAGATAGCCCGTTTGTTTCTCTCGGTGTTTGGTTTGCCAACAGGTTTAAGCTGAACATCAGAGGCCCGCTGGACTTCTTCAACCCTTACCGATCCCAGAATGGAAAGGGAGCATATAACCATGGATTTTGTGACCGATTGCCCAGATCTCCCGTCGGCAGAGATGCTGTTTGGGTAATTGTGGACAGGCTTACCAAGGGGGCACACTTTCTCCCATTCAGAGTTGGGCAGTCGACGACGCAGTTAGCAGAGATATCTCAGGCAGATTGTCAGGCTTCACGGTGGTGCCAGTCAGTATCACCTCGGACAGGGATTCAAGATTCATATCACACTTTTGGCGCAGCTTGCAGAAAGTGTGGGGAATCGCCTTCAATTCAGCTCAGCTTATCACCCACGACGGTGGACAATCAGAGCGCACAATCCAGACCCTTGAAGATATGTTGAGATCCTGTATCCTTGACTTCGGTGGTTCATGGGAGAATCATCTGCACCTGGTGGAATTCTCACAACACAGTTATCAGGCCAGTATCCAGATGGCACCTTTTGGGGCTCTTTATGGCAGGAAGTGCAGATCACCACTAGCATGGGACGATGTCGGGAAGAGGCAGATGCTCGGACCCTAATGATTTCCCAGACAGTTAAAGTGGTCAGGAAGGTCAGAGATTACCTCCGAGTTGTCCAGGATCGCCAGCGCCATTGCCGATGCTCAGCGGCGTCCCTTAGAATTTGCTGGTCGGCGACCATGTATTCCTTAGGATCTCGCCTAACCGCGGCGTCATTGCGCATCGCGCGTACGGGGAAAGCTTAGTCCTAGGATATAGGGCCGTTCGATATTCTAGAGCGAGTAGAAGATTATCCTATCGTCTTGCTCTCCTGCCGTCGCTAAGCGAGGTGCATGAGTATTCATGTGTCCCAATTACGACGGTATATTCCGAACCGAGCCACATCCTAGACTATTCGGAATTGGTTGTTGGTACCAACCTTTCGTATGAGGAGAGCCCATGTCTATATTGGACCGGAGGGAGAAGACACTCAGAACAAGACTATTAAGAGTCCGTGTTGCTTGGGGTCATCACTCTCTAGGTGAGTCAACGTGGGAGCGTAAGGACGACATCC